>JAAAKG020073697.1:0-17170 GCA_010014905.2 Druon quercuslanigerum
CGCGACGGACGGAGGGAGCCGACTACCAAGACTGGACAACCTTTACCCCCCCCCCACCCCCCCCTAGGAGCAGGTTCATTTCGACACAACATTTCGAAATATGTTCAACTACTCTTATGTAGGTGTGACCTGGGTCGATATCTGTGTTTGTATGTGCGCTACGATAATGCACTTATCTGAGCAGGCGGGGACGTAGCAGGCGAGCGTAACAAGCGCATTCAATGCCACCTTGATTGGACCCTCGGATACGACGATACCTCGAGGCCGGCGTCATCCCATAGCCAGTGATCGCCAAACTATTGGATTACCTCCGCCTCGTCGAATGTCACAAGCTCTCAGAAAATACTTCACAAATATCACGAAATCAGGGACTCAAGTGTTTTGAATTTGAGACTGCTGTTTAGAAAATAAATTTAATAACGCATTGTGAGGGTACGATTTTAAATTCCCGGTTGTTACCGGTCAAGTTTTTTTTAATTTTCCCGGTCAAATGAAAGTAAAATAATATTTTAGTGAAAAAAGATTTTGTCACTTCGCTCCATTGGGAATCGAACCACAATAACTGTTGTTTGCTGGTCGAGTTTGGGAACCGGCAATCGGAGGTTCTGTGGTTCGATTCCCAGTGGGGCAAAGTGAGAAGATCTTTTTTAAACAAAAATATTATATTAAAACTTTTTCAATTTATGAATATTTGAACTTTAAACAAAAAAATTAGTTTTCAACTCAAAACAATGATGTTTCAACTGAAATTGTTGAATTTTCAACCAAAAAAATTAATTTTCAATAAAAAAGATGAATTTTTAACCAACTATAAAATATTTAAGTATAAACTTCAAAAAAACAATGTTCAACCGGAAATAAAATAATTAGGTCTTAAAATAAAAGTCAAAAAATGAATGTTCAATTAAAGAGAGAAATTTTTAACTAAAATTATGGATTATTGAACTGTGACGATAGTTATATTTACAGTTTAAAAAATCTGCATAATTTTCAACCAAAAAGAAACAAATTTTTAACCAATAAGAATCAAATTTTCAACAAAACAATTCATTTTTCGGCAAAAAATTCCTTTTAATGTGAAGAAAAACAAGTTTTCATTAAAATATACTATTTTTTTAACAAAGAAATAAATTTTGAATTAAAATTCTGAAGCTTCAACAAAAAAAAATAACCATTTTAACAAAGGATTTTAATTTGCAACCATGTAATTGTATTTACAACCTAAAAGATGAATTTTCTGCTAAGTTGATGAATATTTAACTGGAATACTTCAATTTTTTACAAAAAAAAAAAAAAATTTACAAAGCGGAGAATGAGGATTTTTAAAAACAATATTTGAATTTTCAACGAAATAGTTGAATTTTCGCTTGAAAATGAGAAATATTATTTAAAATTTTAGAATTTTGAACTTGAAAAGGTCAATTTTCATCAAAAAATGTAAAAGTTACATTTTCAGTTTGGAGAAAATAATTTTCAACCATACTGATGAATTTTATTTTTTTTCTATTTTCTACAAAAAAGACGATTTTTCCACAAAGCACATAAATTTTCAAACATATAGTTTATTTTTGAAATAAAAAATATCATCTTTCAAGCAAACAGTAGAATTTTCATTCAAAAAATATAAAACTAGAATAGCTAAATTTTTAGTGAAAAAAATGATTTTCAACAAAGTAAGTTACCTTTTGAAAAAGAGATGACTTTTCAATTAAAATGATGAATCTTCGAAAAGAAACTAATTTTTAACAATATTTTACTATTAATTTCAAGTAGTTTAATTTTTAACTAAAAAAAAGTAAAATTCGCAACGAACAATTAAACAAAATTTTGTATAATAATTCAGAAATATTTCCTCTTTCAAATACTACTTTTACTCTAAAAACTACTTAAAGTACTTTCTTATTTTTCAATTCGAATTATAATTTTTTTCAAAAGTACTAAAATTCCTTTTTCAAGTCAGGATAAATGAGAAATAAGCAAATAAAAAATTTGATTCTTGGGTGTCGTGAAGAGTGCATCGTGGTTTCGTTACTGTTCTTGCCTACTCGAATATTTTATATTTAATTATTTTTTAAATTTTATTTATTTTTAATTTTGCCCAAATAAGGGTGCTGCATGAGTGCCAAAACGTTGATGATTATTTTTTACAAATGTTTTTTATGTGATTTTATAATAATCAAAATAAAAAATAGAATTACAAATTAATTAATTTTTAATTCCTTGTAAGTGTGTTTATAGAATTTGCGAGGTTAAATACAAAGAATAACAGAATGCAAAAAAAATTACCTTGAAATAAATCTATTCGAGATCCTAGACCCCCTTAAATTTTTTTTTGCCTTTATTTTCTTTGATAAAACTACAAATAAGATTAACGATCAAAATGCAGAGATCTGATTTTCGCTTGAATTCACCATGTTAGAAAAAGTCATCAGCTGCTCGTCATGAATTGAAGGAGCGCGCATGCGCGGCTTTGTATATGGTACACTCAACAAAATTCTTTGGTACACTCAACAAAATTCTTTGGTACACTCAACAAAATTCTTTGGTACACTCAACAAAATTCTTTGGTACACTAAACAAAATTCTTTGGTACACTCAACAAAATTCTTTGGTACACTCAACGAAAAGTGCTTAGCAGATGTTTTTAATTGATTCAAATGAATTGTTTTGTAACTCCAAATACTTGTTTGGTTGTCGCAATCAAGTTTTGGTAGTCACAGCCAAATCTTAGTAGGCACAACAAAAACTGCTTAACAAAATTATAATGTTGTTGGGAGATTTTTTTTCCTGAGTGCAGGAGAGTTAACTTTTAGAAAGAGGTGCCTCTGCAGACAGGAGTGAATTAATCTAAAGAGAGAAGAACTACTGTCGCGTAAAATATTTTTTCTCAAGGACTCGTAATTTTCTGTGCGTATGCGGTGCTGCATGTCATATTGTGTAACATCTATTGCTATTCATTAATTAGAGACGCGCTCCGTTTAAGGCAAAGCAAAGCAGTGACTTCAGATGCTGCTATCAAAGGAATTGCATGAGCTGAGCATGCCTTCAAGCACGAGTTTGCTTCCTCTACGTTTAACCTCTCTCGAAGCAACGAGTAATTTCTCACCCCTACCTGGTTACGGCTAACGATGCTGTTTCGCCTCAGATCGTCGCCCCTGATAACTACATAAAACCAATTATTAATACATTACCGAGTACTGAGTTTATAATATTAATTAGACTCCATGGCTTCAATGCTTCCAATAAGTTTGATAACGTCAATCACTATCAGCTCCTCCTGAGTACGGCAATAGCTAACACGATAAACAAAAACCCAATTAAAGGCTCGATTTTGATCTTGTAATGAACAGATTTTGAATTAATTAGCTATCCCAGTTGGATCGATTGGCTCTTTCATTATCCGAAACATATTAAACGGAAGGACAACACCGGACCTTCGAAACTCATTAACTCTGGTCATTGTGACGCTCGCTGGATGTCATTATCATAATTCGGTGTTGCAGGACTCCAAGTTTATAATATAAATAGAGAGCTTCATGACGATGGGAGCTCATTTGGGTAAAAGCAAAAATTAATCCCGGGTCTAACATTGATGAGGAAAGTAGCTGAGTAGCTTAGCGGAAAGAGCACCTAAATGGCAATCAGTTTACGTGAGTTGGATTCATATCCAAAGTAATCAAAAATCGTACCCGTTTCCCAAATAAGCATTCATAATATTTGTTGTTACAATAACCACATAGAGAAAATGATCGAAGTTTAACGTCATGATCATTTATTCACCCTGTTCGATACCCCTAAAATGGCTAAAAAATTCATCTGACCTCAAATCAGTTTACGGGGGTCAGATTTCTACCAGAGATATTAAAAAAACATTTTTTTCTGCAAAAAAGCGTTTGTAATATTCGTTGCTGAATGCCATTAAAATAATTCGGTGTTCCAGGACTGAACTCATTTGGATAAAAACAAAAATTAATCCTGAGAATCACATCGCTGAGAAAGGTCAAGGATGTCAGGTGAGACCAAAGTAGAGACTCGCTGAGCACTTTCGTTGTACGACTTTGGAAAAAAGATTACTGCACCTCAGTAGCTTAGCGGAAAGATCACCTAAATGGCAATTAGTTTACGCGAGTTCGATTCCTATCAGAATCAATCAAAAATCTTATCTGTTTTCTAAATAAGAATTCATAATATTTGTTATTACAAAAAAATAAAGCAAATGATGGAAGTTTAACGTCATTAATATTTATTTACACTGTTCTATACCTCTAAAATGGCTGATAAATTCAAAATTTAGGTCTACAAAGAATACCGTTTCGAAAGGCATCGTGTACGACCTTAGGAAAAAAGATACTTTATCCCCCGTAGCTTAGTGGAAAGAGCTTCAGATCGGCAATCAGTTGACGTAGGTCTGATTTATTCCGGAGGTAATAAAAAAGCCTTTTTCCGCAAAAAAGCATTTATTTTTTGCTGGATGTCATTAACACAATTTGTGTTTCACCACTGTAAGTTTATATTATACATAGAGAGTTTCATGCCAAGGGAAGCTCATTTGTGTATAAACAAACATTTATCATTTAAACAATTATTGTTCATTACAAAAATTAAACAATCATTTAATCATAATAGTTCAACAATTTAAAAGTTCATCTTGCGGTTTTCTTTTAGTTTTTTAAGAAGGAACAGAAGGGGGACTCAGTGGGGTCTTCAAGGGTACTTTATAGAGGGTACTTTTTTATTTTTATTTTCTAACTAGGAAATATTTTTCAGTAGCTTAGCGGAAAGAGCACCTAAATGGCATTTAGTTTACGTGACTTCGATTCCTAACAAAATTAATTTAAAATCTTATTTGTTTCCAAAATAAATCATTCGTAATACTTGTTATTACAAAAAAAAATAGAGCAAATGATCGAAGTTTAACGGGCTGATTATTTATTCACACTATCCGATACCTCTAAAATGACTGATAAATTCAAAATTTAGGTCTACCTAGAATACCGTTTCGGAAGGCCTCGTGTACGACCTTAGGAACAAAGATTCATTATTCTCCGTAGCTTAGTGGAAAGAGCATCTGGTCGGCAATCAGTATACGTGAGTCTGATTTATTCCGGAGGTAATAAAAAAGCGTTTCTTCCGCAAAAAAGCATTTATTTGTTTCTGAATTTCATTAACATAATTTGTTGTTTTAGGACAGTAAGTTTATAATATAAATAGAGAGCTTCATGACAATGGAAGCTCATTTGGACTCGCTGTGCACTTTCCTCGTACGACTTTAGAAAGAAGATTATTCAACCTCAGTAGCTCCTATCAGAATCAATCAAAAATCGTATCTATTTCCCAAACAAGCATTCATAATATTTGTTATAACAAAAAAATAGAGCAAGCGATTGAAGTTTAACGTGCTGATTATTTATTTACACTGTTCGATACCTCTAAAACGGCTCCTAAATGCAAAATTTAGGTCTACAAAGAATACCGTTTCAGAAGGAATCGTGTACGACCTTAGGGTAAAAGATACTTTATCCTCCGTAGCTTAGTGGAAAGAGCCTTTTTTCCGCAAAAAAGCATTTATTCGTTTATGGATGTCATTAACATAATTTGGTGTTTCAGGACTGGAAGTTTATAATATAAATAGAGAGCTTAATGACGATACGAGCTCACTTGGGTAAAAACAAAAATTAATTCCGGATCTAACATTGCTGAGGAAAGTCAACAAGGTCAGGTGAGACCAAAGCAGAGACTCGCTGTGCACTTTCGTCCGTTTTTAAAATCACAAATTAATTGGAACCGAGACGAGGGTCAGCCCCACCGCGTATATTCATTGTTTGTTTAACTACTTTGCAAACTCGTTTTCCAGGTTGCTCACAACAGCGTCCGTACTTTTCTCTTCACATCGCCTAATTATGTTTGTTGACCAACGAAAATTTTCATTATGAAAGAATTTAATTCTTTTTGTATTTCATGCTGAAACTTTAAATCAACTTAAAATATTAAAGTGTTACAACTTATTACATTTTTAATTAAAAAAATGAATCTTCTATTAAAAATAAAGTAATAAAATTTGCAACCAAAAAGAATGATCTTTTGACTAAACAATGTATTGCACGCCAAGTTCTCTTTCCACTAAGCTACTGAGGATTATGCCTTTCAAAGCGAAATTGTCGATAGATATACATTTAATTTTTTTAAAGAATTTATTAGAAACTCAAGAAATCTGAAGGATATTCCATGTTCAATTTTCTTTATTCTAGATTCTACGTAACTTGACGGTAAGCGCACCTGGCCGTAAATCAGTATGCGTGGGTTCGATTCCTATACCAGCTGATAAAAAGCGTATCTTTTTCCCAAATAAACATTGGTGATATTTTTTATTACAAAAAGGAACCTTGGGGACAAAATTTCTGATATTTAGTAGCTTAGTGGTAAGAGCACCTGACCGGCAATCAGTTTACGTGAGTTCGATTCCTATCGGAACTAATACAAAAGCGTATCTTTTTTGCAAATAAGCATTTGTAATAACTGTTATTATAAAAAAGACCAAAATATCGAAGTTTAACGTCATAAATATTTATTTACACTGGCCGAAACCTCTGTAATCTCCAGATTCTTAAAGGGTTGAAAATTTAGGTCGACATAGAATGCGGTTTCAAAAGGCATCATCTACAAATTTGGAAAAAGCTTCTCGATCCTCTGTAGCTTAGTGGAAAGTGCACCTGACCCGCAATCAGTTTACGCGGATTCGGTTCCTTTCAGAGCTAATAAGAAATCATTCTTCAGCACATAAGCATTTGTTATATTCGTCAACACAAAAAATAAACTAAACAATAAAACTTTAGGGGCAAAATTTTTTCACAGAAGTCGACACTCTGCGACATTACTAGTCGACACTACTCATTCACCTATGGAAATTAAAATTTAGATCCTCAGAGAATGGCGTTTCGAAAAGCATCATGTAAAACTTTGGGGCAAGAAGATTCTCGATCCTCCGTAGCTTAGTGGGAAGAGCACCTGACTGGCAATGAGTTTATGGGTTCGATTCCTGTCGGCGTTAAAAAAAAGGCGTTTTTCCCGAAAATAAGTTTTTGTAATATTTGTTAGAACACAAAGATAGACTAATCTACATAGAAGGCGAACAAAAATTCTCGATCCACCGTAGCTTAGTGGTAAGCGCACCTGAATGGCAACCAGTCTACGGGTTCGATTCCTGTCGGAACTAATAAAAAGCATATCATTTTTCGCAAATAAGCGTTTACAGTATTTATCATTGCAAAAAATAGACCTAATGATCAAAATTTAAAATTAATATCCTGAATATTCCCGGGTTGTGTTTACTCTAAAACAGGTTTGTGCTAAGAGTGCGTGTATGCTGAGAATTACGCTTTGCAGAAGCTGACCGGTGTCTTATTACCCGATCGCGTCATTATTTACACGTTTCTCGAGGCTGGAGAGCACAAGGAAGGAGAAATGTTGCAGGATCCTAAGAGTGTCGACCGGTCGGTCGTTAATTCATTGAGCTGAGGTGATAAGAACATATCCGAAGATTAATGAACCCGATTTTCTTGGCGTTTCTGAGTATGTCTCGTACATTTAAAGGCCGCTGCACCGGCGGCGAACGTCGCACCTCTGTTTCGAGACCACCCCCCCCCCCTCTCCTCCTCGGGGGAGGGGGAGCTCGGAAATTTGCATAATCAAACGAGCGACTGATTTTTCCGCGTGAAAATAACGCCAAGATTATATCTCGACCCTTTCCTACTTTTCTACCCTTTCAGCTCCACATCTTTACTACCAGCTTTATCTCTGTTCCAAGAAGCTAATTGCTTTTGTCAGTATTCTGTATACTTAATTATGGCAAACATTTACGTTGCGTTGTATAAAAGTAAGGAAACCGAAAGGTATTGAGTCAAATGAATATTCTACAAATTGTACTTTTTTAAATCAGAAACTAAACTGTTTTTTTGAAAATTTATTTGGAGGTTACTTAGGAGGTCATATTTAGAGGCCATTTAAAAATAATGAATGCTGAACAAAAAGATGAACTCACAAGAAAAAATGTAATTTTTTGACATTAAAAAAAAATATTTTATATTAAATAAACAATTGAATTGAACAAATCAAGAATCTCGTAACCTCAAGGACACAGCTTGACTACTCTCACTTGCATCGCAGCATTGTTGTCTGAAGTTTCCACTGTGTGGCGCGAGCATCCAGACAAAATTCTTAAAGTTAGTGAAACTCAAAATTGCCAAATGTATGTAAATAAATATATTTAATAATTAACTTGGCGTAAAAAAGAAGCCAATATTAATACGTATTTTTTTAATACACGCAACGAGTGGAAACGTCAACAAGCATCTCGTCTCGTAACCTCAAGGACACTGCTTGACTGCTCTCACTTGCTAAAAGAAGAAGCCGCCTTCGGCCCATATGAATTACAGGTATTTTATTTTTTAAAGTTTTTAACGCTACAAGAAAAAGTATTGCGATTACTCCGTGAGTTTCTAATGGAAATTTTAACGTAGAATCCGAATTTCAACCATTTGAAAAGTTGATATTGCTGTTTTTTTGAGTTTTATAAGAAGGAACTGAAGGGGGACGCCGTGGGGTCTTTAAGGGTAATTTATAGAGGCTCTTTTTATTTTTATTTTTAAACAAGGAAAGATTTTGCAGATCATGAAGAATAAAAACTTTATAAAAAATGTTACTTTTTTAAAATAAAAAGACGAGATTTCTACAAAAGAGTCAAATTTTCAATTTAAAAGATTAAATTTCTACCGAAAAAGACGAATTTTCTATCAAACTGTTGATTTTTCAACTAAATAATTAAACTTTTAATCAAGAAGATGAACTTTTAAAAGAATAGATTAATGTTCTACTAAAAGAGTTAAATTTTTAACAAAATACATAAATTTATAAACGAATAGTTGAATTTGCAACTAAGAAGATTAATTTCCAACCAAAGAAGATGAATATTATACAAAATTATGTAATTTTTTAAAACCAAATAGTTTAATTTTCAACCAAAAAGATTAACTTTCAATCAGAAAGTTAAATTTCGAACCAATAAGTTAGATTTTCAACAAAAACTGAAAAAAATGTCTACAAAATAGCTTATTTCTTAACTGACAAAATCGATTCGTAACTAAAATTATGAATATTAAAATTTTCTATGAATTTTTAACAAAATAGATTTAAGCAGTTAAATTTTTGTTAGGGAAATTAAGTTTCAATAAAAAATAAATCCTCCATAAAATGGTTCAACCATTAATAAACAATGAACTTACATTGAAAAGTGTAATAGTTGATATTTCAACCAAGAAATATTTTGATATAAATGAAAAATATTCTAATGCAAACAAAATATACGAATTTTCAACAAAAAAGAGAAATGAAAAAATGGGGAACAAAACAGTTGAATTTTCAATCCAAAATATACATTTTGTATAATTTACTTGATTTTTATCAATTTCATAGAATTTTGATCTAATTTTTATTAAATTCTTTTTGATTTGCCTGAATACTGTTAGCTCCTATCTTATTTAATTCAGAGGTTTGTTTAAAAAAAAAATTGACCAATCCACTCAAATTTTTATAAATTTTACCAAAAGCTCTCAAATTCACTTTAATTCTTCTAAATTTACAACAAATTTACTGAAATCAATGTAAATTTTTTGGATGTTCTGAATTTTTTCCAATTGATTTGAAATGTTCTCAATTAAAATTGAATGATTTTGATTTCTTACGTATTTACCCTGAATTCATTCAACTTATCCTGAAATTCTAGCAAATTTTCATTGAAATATTTTGGATTCCAGTGACGTGTGAGTCACTTTTAAAAAGGACCCAGTTACCTTAATATCACAAAAAAATGAAAAAGTGGATATGGTAAAAAAGTGTGTGGAGATGAGATGCATAGAAGCAGGTAAAGTGATAATACGTGTAGAAGTAGGTAAAGTGATGATACGTGTAGAAGTAGGTAAAGTGATAAGACGTGTAGAAGTAGGCAAAGTGATAAGACGTACAGAAGTAGGCAAAGTAACAACACATGTAGAAGTAGGCAAAGTGATGAGACGTGTTCGGAACTAAGGAGTAGAGTAGCAGATGTGAGGTAAAATGACGGAAAATTACGGATTGGGAGTAGAGCAAGTGAATAGAAGTAGGAGAAATAATTTAAGAAGTGTGAAGTGAGGAGAAGTGAGACCGGCAAGTAGGATAGTGCCAGTGAGTAGAGGATGGGATTTGTGCGTTAAGGAATGGGAATAGGCAAGGGTAGTATCATTTAGGGAAGTGAGAAAAAGGAAAATTAGAGGATGCAGAAGTTGCGACAGGTAGGGCAAACTAAGGTCAACGTTTTGGGGAAGTAGAAGAGGTAGGGCGAGCAGGCAATGATAATTATAGAAGAGAAAGCTTTGGATAAAAAAAGAACGATTTAATAGGCTATGAAACCCTTTTTTATATGCTTTTATCCAATTTTCAATGAAGACTCTGTAATTCCTGATCATTAATTTGCGATTGACTTCCTTTTTTTACCCATGTTCTCGGATTTATTTCAGCGGATCTTGCAGCTTTGATGAAGCACATTCAGGGATGATCATCAATACGAGAGGAGTGAGCCGACTTGCAGAGGAGAGAAGTGCATCGAGAAGAGACAAATGCGAGAAGGGGATTACCTTTCTGAAAAACGCGACAAGCTCCGAAGTACAAGGAAATCCCGAATGTAAATCTTGAAATCCCCAGTCACCTCTGGATGCACAGCATCTTTATGCGAGAGGTGAGGCAAAATAAGAGCGAACACGACAAACCGTTCTTTCCTCGAGTTACGCCAAGTTCCAGGTTGGAAGGAGAGAGGAGAGAAGAGAAGTTAAAATAAAAAGGAGAGGAAATAAGAAGGAAAAAAAGATAAAAGAAAAAAACAGTGATATCACGTTGGCCCAGATGAGAGTGGTTTCTTAGTATTCGCGATTGCGTTAGTCGAATTCCGGCTAGTCCTTTTTTATTCCTCTTTTCGTCCTTCGAAGAGGGGACGGTCTCTGGAACGATGTGCGGGTTCAGGACCGCGGGGCTTAACAAGACGATACAGTTCTCTCTGTACGATGCATCGAGATGTAATGCGAAACTAAAACAGAATTATCCGGTCCCTCCCTTTTCAGGGGTTGGAGGTCGGGCAACGAAAAGGGGCTGCAGCCTCGCTGGAGCGCCACTAATAAAGAGGGGTGCATTATAATGAATAGTGCCGACAGTAGGAATAGTGAGACTTCAAACTTTCAGCTATTGAGGGAGAAAGTTGTCTTTCAGCAAATGACACCACATTTATATTTATTTATTTGTATTTATTCATTTGTTAAAAAATTAAGAAATAAAAGATGCGCCTCAGACCAAGTTCACTAGGGTCTTGTTTTTTGACAAGTATTTTTGATAAATGTACATAACAGGAATTTTCTGAAAAGAAGAGTCTGCTGATAAATTGTCGAAATAGGCTGTTTTATTTCTGCAAAGGTTTCCAGTATTTGATTTAAGCTGCGGACGGTTTGAAACGATTTCCCAGTTTTTCTCGTAGGGATCCGTTTGATGATAAACTGATTTGCTGGACGTCGATATGGATTCAAGTAGACTTGAGAGCAGACGAGCACGATTGAAACCGGAAACTGGCTTCCGCGGAGTCAGCTGATCATAGATTGGAAAACCCTAACCGAAAGTGATATCGTTGTCGAGTCGTGTACATTTCATTCGCGCAAAACGACTAGTCGAGTACGACTCGCATTAAGCTTTCAGCAAACGTTGGCGACGCATCATGTCCGCTTGTCGTTCGTAATTTAATCTCAACACCCGACCAATGATCGCTTTTCAAACCGTTAATCCAATAGGAGGAGACCAATAATTTCCGTTTGGAAGAGAGGTGGACCGCATTCCAACTACGACAACATAACACAATTTTCGCCCTTCTGTCTCCTTTTCCGCCTTTCCGCCCTTTTGACAAAGCTTTGCCAATCGAGATCAAAGAGATTTTTATTTATTGATCCGATTTGTGGAAAAATTTCAGACACAAGAGGATTTAAAATTGAATTTAAAAATCTGAAGAAGCTTATTCGAGTTTCTAAATCGAAATTTCTGCCTTACCGACTTTGAGAACATTCTACAGATGAAGTGGTTCGTGTCCGTGCTAAGTTTATAGAATGTTCTAGAAGAATCTCGATAATGTTATTATATCCTTGTCTTTTTAACATATCGTCGGGGACCCTTTGAAAATGTGCTATAAATATAGACTATACATTTAAATCCATAAAATTTTGACTGATTACATCAATCAAGCAGGATTTTATTGAAAAATCAGCCTTTTTTCTGAAAAGATAGTCGTTTTAAAATATAATCGAAACAATATTGAGTACTGAATAAAATACTAACTTCAAACTACAGATTTTTGCAAATTTACTTTACTGATTTGCCTGTCAAAAATTGTTTATAAATTAACATTCTAGATTCAATTCCCATATATTATTAAATTATTGAAATTACCAATAAATGACTGATTCAATCAATTGAAGTTAAAGTTAAGAATTGATATCTTTTTAATTGAAAATTTAACTAATTGATTCAAAGTTAACTACTTTGTTAAAATTTATTATTTTTAATGAAAATTTAGCTTTTGGGTAAAAATGTAACTATTTTGTTTAAAACTAGTTTTTTGTTTATTACAAATTAGGTTTGTTAATTAAAAATTGACCCATTCCATTTTTGTTGAAAATACGTTGTCTTTTACTTAAAATTGTACATATACTCGGGAATTTCATGTAGTTTGTTGAAAATTTGTTTTTATTAGTAGAAAATAAGTCTTCTTGGTTAAAAGAAAATATTTTTGATTACATTAAACTATTTTTTATTAAAAATATTATTTGTTGACTAGAATCACAACAATTAGAGAAACTTAAAAAATTTAATATTCCATTTTTTATTGAAAATCATCTATTTTTATTGAAAATTTGTACACTTGGTGTAAAGTTGAACTACTTTGTTAAAAATGCATTTCTTCGGTATTAATTCATCATTTTTTATGAAAATTTTTCTCTTCGATTAATTTTTGAACTATTTAATTAAAAATTCGATTTTCTTTTAAATTTAACTACATAGTTAAAAATTCATGCATTTTTCCAAAAATTCATCTTCTATGGTAAAAAAATAATCTTCTTAGCGAAAAATTATTCCTTTTTTTGAAAATCCATCACTTCTTTGAACTGCTTTGTTAAATTTTTTTTAAAATTCATCATTTCAATTTAAAATATAACTATTGTGTTAAAAACTAGTTTTTTTGTTGTTGTGGAAAAATTATTTTTTTAATAAAAATTTAAGTATTCCAATTTTGGTTAAAAGTTAATTTTTTTGTAGCAAATTTAATTATTTAACTCAAAATTATTGTCTTAAATTAAGAACAGGACTTCTGCAGTAAAAAATTAATACTTTTTTGAGAAAATAATATTTTTTAGTTAAATATTTAATTATTTGGCAAAAAGCTGAAATTCATTGTTAAAAAGATTTTTCTTTAGTAATGATTTATTATTTGAGTTTATAATTCATCGGCTTTTATTGAAAAATAAATATTTGTTTAAACTACTTTCTTAAATTTAAGTGAAAAAATTAATTTTTTTTTTTGAAAATTTAACTACTTGACCAAAAGTTAAACTCCATTAATAAAAATTCATTTTTTTGTTTAATGATTTACCATTTTAGTTGAAAACTTATCTATTTGTTTAAAAATTTAACAATTGTATTTAAAATCTTTTCTTTTTTATATTTAGATAGAAAATTACTCTTTTTTTAGCTGAAACTTCAACTTTTGGTTTATAATTCTTATTTTTAGATAAAAAATTAATCTTCTTGATTCAAACTGCAACAGATTGGATCACTCCGAATAACTGATTTCATCAGTGACTAAAATATCCTGATTTAAAAGTCAATTTTGACTTTTTTAAAGTTGGAATGCAGAAATGTAGCACGGACAAGAACCACTTGAGCTGTAGCATCATAAATATGTCGGTAAGGTAGGATTCTAGAAAAAACTAAACAATATAGTTAAATTTTCACCCAAAAGCTGAATTTTCATTTAAAATAATAAATTTTAACAAAGTAGTTAACTTTCAATCGATTAGTTGAATTTTCAAATAAAAAGATATCAATTCTGAACAAAAAATGTAAGAGCTGATATTTCACTCGAAAAATATTTTCGTTTTTAATCTAAAAGAGTTTAATTTTTAAACTTTAATTGACTGAATCAGCCATTTTAAATGACGTTATCAGTTACTTTTTCTAATTAAATGAGTAATTTTAATTAATCTAATCAATAACTTTTGTGTTCAATTTTAATTTATAAACAATTTTTGATTTTATTTTTAACAGGCAAATCAGTAAAGTAAATTTGCGAAACATCTGTATTCTAGGTGAGTATTTGATTCATTCCTCAATATTGTTTCGATCATATTTAAACAATTTTTAAATCTTTTCAATAAATATGGCTGATTTTTCAGTCAAATCCTGCTCGATTGATGTAATCAGTCAAAATATTATTGATTTAAATGTATAGTCTATGTTTATGGCATGTTTTCAAAGGGTCCCCGAGGACGAGTTAAAAAGGCAAGAATATAATAACATTATCTGGATTCTTCTAGAACATTCATCTGTAGAATGTTCTCGAAGTCGGTAAGGCAGGAATCTCGTTAAAGAAACTCGAATAAGCTTCTTCAGATTTTTAAATTAAAATCCAGAAAAGTTAATTCACAAGAATGTTTGAAAGTCAATTTTGACTCTTTTAAATTTCGAATGCAGAAATTTAGCGCGGACAAGAACCACTTGAGCTGTAGCATCATCTCGATGATTTAAAATAATCAATTTTAACAAAGTAGTTAACTTTCAATCAATTAGTTGATTTTTTAATCAAAAAGATGTGAATACTGAAAAAAATGTAAAAGCTGATATTTCACTCGAAAAATGTTTTCGTTTTTAATCTAAAAGTTTAATTTTTAAACTTTTAAATTTTTAAACTGTGATTGACTGAATCAGTAATTTTTGCTAATTAAATGAGTATTTTTAATTAATCTAATCAATAACTTTTAATTCTAAAACGAGTCATTTATGGGTAATTTCAATAATTTATTAATATGTGTGAATTTAATCCAGAATTTTAAATTATAAACAATTTTTGACTTTATTTTTAACAGGCAAATCAGTAAAGTAAATTTGCGAAACATCTGTATTCTAGGTGAGTATTTGATTCATTCCTCAATATTGTTTCGATCATATTTAAACAATTTTTAAATCTTTTCAATAAATATGGCTGATTTTTCAGTCAAATCCTGCTCGATTGTTGCAATCAGTCAAAATATAATTGATTTAAATTTATAGTCTATATTTATAGCATGTTTTCAAAGGGTCCCCGAGGACGAGTTAAAAAGGAAAGAATATAATAAGATTATCTGGATTCTTCTAGAACATTCATCTGTAGGATGTTCTCGAAGTCGGTAAGGTAGGAATCTCGTTATAGAAACTCGAATAAGCTCCTTCAGATTTTTAAATTAAAATCCAGACAAGCTAACTCACAAGAATTTTAGAAACTCAATTTTGACTCTTTTAAGTTCCGAATGCAGAAATTTAGCACGGACAAGAACCACTTGAGCTGTAGCATCATCTCGAGGTCGGTAAGGTAGGATTCTAGAAAAAAACTAAATAAAATAGTTACATTTTCACCAAAAAGCTGAATTTTCATTTAAAATAATAAATTTCAACAAAGTAGGTAACTTTCAATCAGTTAGTTGAATTTTCAAATAAAAAGATATCAATTCTGAACAAAAAATGTAAGAGCTGATATTTCACTCGAAAAATGTTTTCGTTTTTGTTTTTAATTTTAATATATGAACAATTTTTGACTTTATTTTTAACAGGCAAGTCAGTAAAGTAAATTTGCTAGAAATCTGTATTTTAAGTGAGTATTTGATTCAGCCCACAATATTGTTTCGATTATATTTTAAAACAACTATCTTTTCAGTAAATATGTCTGATTTTTCTATCAAATCCTGCTTGATTGATGTAATCAGTCAAAATACTATTGATTTAAAAAAAGGCAAGGATATAACAACATTATCGAGATTTTTCTAGAACATTCATCTCTAAAATGTTCTCGCAGTCGGTAAGGCAGGAATCTCGAATAAGCTTCTTCAGATTTTTAAATTAAAATCCAGCTTTTCATGCCAAATTTGACTCAACATTAAATTTCTGATGGGGGAATCGATTCCACATATCGTGTCACGGATTTAATTGACGAGCGTGTAAAAAATGCAATGGTTGCGGTCTTTTTCCGTATTATGGCTTTAACCTGATAGGCGAGGCGGAGATGGACAGTGACGGTTTTCCATTTATGAACCTGACGGATATCATTGGTGCATCGAACCTCGGTAATAATCATCCACGATTCGAGAGAAAAAAAGGGTGATCATATCAGTGTCTGCATAAAAGATCTCTAATCAATCGAAACTATCGTTTAAGGAGAAAAATCTGATCTAATCTAAAATTGAATCTCTACAATGCCTCAACTAAGATTATGTGCAGGAACAAAGTGCAGGATGAAAAATCGAGCCAAATGTATTTTTCCATAAGTAATAATCAATTCTCTCGATGATAGTTTCGTATTTTTGGGGTGCGCTTTGTCACAAATGAGGGTTTCCTAATCGTACGATAAATCACTTATTCCCTCCCGGAAGGCCAGTTGTTCGGTTCTCAAGTTTTTCTCTCAGATCAGCCTTCATAATAAATCCATAATCCTCAAAGTGCAGATCCCATTAAATGCACGCAGTTTTTACGACCCCTTTTATAAAGAACTTCAAAAAAAGAAACCATGAAATTTCAAAGATTGGGAGGGATCATTTATTGTTGGACAAAAAAGAAATCGATAAACTCGCTCAGATAGAGAAGGTTAGAGGCCTGTTTTAGGGGGTGATGTTTTGTAGTTTAAAAAAAAATAAATTATAAATGATAAATTAATTAATTAATTACATTTTTTAATAAAAGAGGTTATTTATATGTTAGTTTTTAATAAAACATTTTATAATATTATTCAACTAAACTGGATTTTAATAACAAGGTTGGATTCTATTATGAAATAAGAAAAGAATATAAAGGAGATTAAATTTTTTTT
>JAAAKG020073708.1:4329-17169 GCA_010014905.2 Druon quercuslanigerum
CCCCCCCCCCCCCGCCCCCTATCGTATCCTTTTTTATATAGTAAGAGTGTGTAAGTTTAAATTTGACTTAATATTTGACATGCCCCCCACCCCTCTTAAAGACGTTTGGTATTTTTTGAACCGCCCCTAAAAATCTGAGGGTATATAAAAGCGTCCAGATCACTGAAAAAAACAGTACTTGACAAGAAAAATGTGTCGAACAATAATAATTTTGTTAGCTTTATTCAGCCTGATTTTTTCGGTTTTAGCCGAAGATAATTGTTTGCTTGTTAACGCTACGTGTGCTTTTGATGAACCAATTAAGATCCCGGATTGCTGCCCAGGATTACGATGTAATGCATTGGGTGCCCCTCCACACATTTGCGTACCCAAAACGCAATGAACTGCACGTGGTAAATATTTTTATTTATTTATTAATTTATTTGGAATTCCGTATTTGCAATAATAAATTTTAATTAATTTTTTCCTATCTAGAACAATGGTTTTGTAAATCTGGAAAGATTTAGAAATACAGTTCTAGATCTAGAAATATCTAGAAAAAAAGTTCTAGATCTGAAAATATCTAGAAAAAAGTTATAGATCTAGAAACATCTGGAAGAAAAGTTCTAGATCTAGAAAGACCTAGAAATAATGTTCTAGATCTAGAAATATCTAGAATAAAGATTTAAATCTATAAAGATGTAGAAAAAAGTTATAGATCGAGGAACATCCAGAAGAAAAGTTCTAGATCTAGAAAGATCTAGAAAAATGTTCTAGATCTAGAATCATCTAGGAAAAAAGTTATAGATCTACAAACATCTACAAGAACAGTTCTAGATCTAGAAATATCTAGAAAAAGATCCAGATCTAGAAAAATCTGGATGAAATGTTCTAGATCTAGAAAGATCTAGAAAAAAAGTTCTAGATCTAAAAAGATCTAGAAAAAAAGTTCTAGATCTGGAAACATCTAGAAGAAAAGTTCTAGATCTAGAAAGATCTAAAAAAATATCCTAGATCTAGAATTATCTAGAAAAAATGTTATAGATCTACAAACATCTACAAGAAAAGTTCTAGATTTAGAAATATCTAGTAAAAGATCTAGATCTAGAAGCATCTAGAAGCAAAGTTCTAGATCTATAAAGATCTAGAGAAAATGTTCTAGATCTAAAAATATCTAGAAAACAGATCTAAATCTATAAAGATGTAAAAAAAGTTGTAGATCTAGAAACATCTAGAAGAAAAGTTCTAGATTTAGAGAGATCTAGAAAAATATTCTAGATCTAGAAAGATCTAGAAAAATGTTCAAGATCTAGAAATATCTAAAACAAAAATAATTAGTTAAAAAATGATCTGGAATCTTCTTTGGAAAATAATTTAAATTAAAAAAAAATTTAATTCATCTGTTTTAGGAGAAATTTCATTTTTCTGGAATAACAATTTAATTCTACGTTTTAAAATTGATTTTTGGTTGTTGAAAATTTGTCTTTTTTTTAGAATTATTAAATTTAAATTTTAAAATTTATTTTAAAATTTAAAGTCATACTTTTTTTATAATTAAGTTATTTAAAAGGGTCAGACTTTTTGTTTAAATTTAATATTTCGGTGTTGAAAAATGAACTGAAATCTTTTTTTGGTGAAAATCCACCATTTTTTTGAAAATTTTGTTTAAAATAAAAATTCAGCTATTTTAGGAGAAATTTTGTTCGTATTAAATGAAAAGGCAAATTCTTTGTTGAGCATTTAAATGTTTTATTAAAAAGACTATTTCATAGTAAATTTAGGTTTTATTTAAAATTCATATTTTGGTATTCAAAGTTCAACTATAAAATAAATCTGTCGTTTTTTATTCAAAATTCATTTATTTTAGTAAAAATTTAATCGTTCTTAGATTAAATTAAAAATTTAACTATTTTATAGAGAATTTAACTATTTTGTTCTATTTTCATCATTTTTTGTTGAAAAACATTCGTCTTTTAAGATTAAAAATGCATTTTTTTGGACATTTATTTTTTGTTAAAAAATTGATTGTTTGATCTTGAAAAGTCAATTGTAATCTTTTTCGGATAAAAAAAAATTCCTTTTTTTAATATACATGCAACTATTTAGTAGAGAAATTAACAGGTTTCTTAAAAATTCCTTTTTCTCTTTTAAAATATTTTTTACCAGAAAGTTTATATATCATTTTTTAAATAAAAATTAAACTTTTTGGTAAAAAATTAAAAATTCATCTCATTGCTTAAAAGTTAAACTATTTTGCTGAAAATTAATCTTTTTTAATTTATAATTACACTATTTCGGTAAACGTTTAACTGCGCTTTTGAAAAGCCTTTGTTTAGTTTAAAATTACTTTATTTACTGAAAATGTAACTTTTCCATTTTTTCGGACTGATATTTTTAGTTGAAAATGCTCTTTTTTAGTAGAAAAATTTTTTTCTAATAGAAAATAATTATTTTTCAGTTTTGAATTAAAGCGAGGTAATAATTAATTAGAGAAAAAAAGTTTTTTTTTAAACAATTCATTGTTATTGTTATAAAATTTTATCTTGGCTTAATGGCTGAAAGTTGCGGTTTTTCTAAAATTCTTAACTTTTTCTTGCCTTTTTAGTTATAAACAAATAATAAATAAACATTAGAGAGAATATTATTTTAAACAACCTCTTTCTCTTTTGTAAATATATTTTTCTGAAATGAAACAGATATTTGAAATATTCTTCAAATTTTCTGTATAAATCACAATAAATATAAATTTTAATAAGCAAAACGTCGACAAAAAGTTATTTTAGGAAAGATGATTATGAACAATAAAAAATTATTCAAACAATTATGTTTGTTGAATTGTCATAATTATTACGCAACTATCTAGCATTAATATAGGAAAATATATATGTTTTTACAATAACTAATTTTTTAAAAAATTATGTTTGTTAAAGTTTAATAATTATTACCAAACTCTGAAAGAAGAGTGGACAAAAATTTTAATATTTGGAAAAAAACCGTAACTTACAAATTATTTAAATAACAATTTTGTTAAAAACATTTTGAAACACTCTAGAATACAAATTATTATTAGTTTTGTCACTTAATAACTTCGTAAGTTTAGGAATTTTTCTAACATTGTTATTAAAAATAAATTAAGCATAGTAACTTATTATAAAATTTCTAGAAAATTGGTTGAACAATATATGTCTCGAAAACATCACAGGCATTGTTGAAAACCTGATTGAGCTTTCATTACTTGAACTTATTGTGTCTTTAGTTTTTTTTTATCTAAAAACTTTTTTTTCTATATTTTTAGAATGAAAATAATAAAACTCACGTAGTTACTTAAAAAAAATAATTTATTTTAAATTGAAATAATTGATTTGTTAGTTTTTTCTGGGAAACCAATCTCCACAACTCAGCAGTTTCCAAATTTGAAACAACATTTTTCTACAGCGAAAATTATTGAGGCTATTTAAAAAAATATATTGAAAACAATAGTCATGAATAATCCTTTCGCGGATTAAAAATTTTTTACTTATCAATATTCTCTTTTGATTTTTTTCAGATACCGATAGTCAATATCAAACATAAAAAATCCGAATGATCACAGTTCTAACGTAAGAAACACCATTCCAGGAACCATCATGAGATTTCTGATGTAGTATTATTTCGATTATAAATGTTTGTAATTGAACAATCAAGCATGTGCTTGAACTAAAATAAATAAAAATATTTTCAAAAATACGCAATTTTTATTTTATAACATCCACAGTAAACGTTAGAATAATTAATTAGGATTCTGACAAATTGGAAGATACTTATTCCAAAACATCATAAGCATTTCTATAAAACATATTATTGTAAAAGGTACAGGTTAAAAATAAATTAACTTTTATCATACCAATTATAACAAATATTTATTCACATCAGCTTAGGATTAATAATTAACTTTTGTTGCTAAATACAGCAAAATTAATATTTAATTTTTATGTTATTTAATATTATAAAAAAACTAATCAGCGAATAAGTAATCAATCAGCTCATAACATAACAAGCATTAAAGCATTATTTTCAGTGATTTATTCACGTAACTTTTATTTCATATTTATTTAAAAATTTAAGTCATTCATAACATTTTAAACTATTCCTGAAAAAATTGAAATAAATTTGCAGATAATATAGCAATCAGAATTCAGATATTCATTGCACGCTGCAAAACTTTTCAAAAATAATGCTACAATTTCATCTTTGTATAATTTAATATTTTGAAAAACATCAGCTAATAATTATTTAACTTGCTTATAATGTAAAAATCAAAAAACTATAATTTTCATTCAGACTTTGAAATCATTTTTGTTCTACATATAAATTCTAAAACTGAATGTAGATATCCATTTTACATCATCAGGATCGTTAAAAAAACTATTTAATTAAAATAGGGCTTTTTTAATATAGATAAACTTTCGTTATTTAAATTGTACCTATTGAAAAGGAAATTTTAATTTTTATTAAATTTAATATTGAAAAAAAATTAATCATCTAATAATTAATTCATTATTTCACAATATGAGAAGCATTAAACTATAATTTTCATTAAAACATTCCAATAATTTTTACCTAATATCATTTGTTCAAATTTCATGCATTTTTTATTTGATGTATTAACAACATTTTTATACATTCTAATAATATTTAAGTTAAAGCGTTAAATCTTTTAGTTAATAAAATTATTTTCCTAAAAAACTAACTTTCCACAGAAAAAAAATATTTAAAAGTAAATGTTCATATTTTGAAACGAAGAGATGAATTTTTTCATAAAATTGTAAACTTAACAATTCGAATAATAGTTACATTTTAATTTTAAAAAATAATATTAATACAACCGTAAAAGAAACAAATTTTAAACAAAATAGTTCAATTTTTTGAATATTATTCCTTTTTATTCAAAGAAAAAGCAAGTTTTCTATCAAAAAGCTCATATTTCAACAACAACAAAATTAATTTTTGATTAAAATGATAAATCATAAAAATTATAAAAAAAAATAATTTTCCAATAAAGGGTATAATCTTTAGCCTAAAAGATGAACTTTTAACTAAAATCATAAATATTTAACTGAAATACTTGAATTTTTAACTAATAAGAAGAATTTTTTAACATGAATATTAACTTTCAAAGAAAAATATAAGTTTCTATAGATGAATAGTTTTTTTTTAAATATGTTGATTCTAAAGAAATCGTTCATTTTAAATTTTCAATTAACAAAGACAAATTTTTCTCCAAATTGTTAAATTTTTAATAAGAAAATATAAATTTTCAACTAAACATTTTTGAAGATTGTACCATTTGAATTCTTTAATACACTTTTAAATAATATACATAAATAATAAACTACAACTTTAATTATCATAATGAAAATGATTATATTTGCTCTGCGAGTTCTATTTCTGTAAACAAGCAATTAATTATTAAAATTCATTCACTTTTATAACATTGTTAAGATGCGTTAGTAGAAAAATTAAATTACGTAGACTATTGTTAAAATAATTATTTTCCGTAACTTTTTAACTTTCATATTAATGACAGTATTTGTTTAAAATATTAAAAATGTTAGTATTTTTCGCTGGAACTTGGTATTTTAATACAAAATTATAAAAATCATTATCCAGATTGACAACTTCCAACAATTTTATGTTATGTTAACATTTTACATCACAAATGAATATTCTTAATAATCAATTAGTATATAATAAATAAGTATAATAATAACGAGAATAATAAGTTCTTTAAACAATAATTTTGATTTAAAAAATTTCGATCACCTTAGTAGTTAATTTATTATAAATATTTTGATTTTTTTCACATCCCGATACACACCATTCGAAGAACCATCATGAGACCCATGATGAAACATCATTTTGCTTATAAATGTTTGTAATTAAAAAATCAGGTATGTGCTTAAACAAAATTTAATACAACGATTAGAAAAATGCGCAATTTTTTTCTAAGTTTCACAGTAAACATTATAATGATTAAGATAACACCTTATCAATACGGTGACAAATACCGAACCCACTTTTAAATATTCTAAAAGTTTCTGTAAATCATTATAAAACTTCTGACAAGTTACAAATTTTTTACTAGTTCAGTTTAGTTAAGGTCAATTTGCCTCGAAAAAAAGAAAAGAAAAAATTTTCCTCCTCGAACAAAAAAAAAAAGAAAAGAAAAATTATAAGGCAACCAAACAAATCCCCTTCCTTCTTTTTTTTCTTTCTTTCGTCTTTTTTATTTTTATTGTCAGCAAATCACAACAATAAAACATTTATAAAAAATAAACACAAAGGTTTCGGCAGTCATATCCTTATCAAGCTGAACAAAAATAAAATAAAATAAAAAAATAAAATAAAAAATACCCAAGCACCAAACTCGAGAATCAAATTAGGTTCGAAATAGAAACCTATCATAAACATGTCGGAAACATCCGATGTGGGTCAAAAGGTTAAAAGTTTATGAAAATACCTGCAAATTTTATCATTGGCACATCAGAACTAGAGAAAGCAAAAAAAATCAAAACCTTACAAAACTCAGTGCTAAATGTAATTAAGAATACTAGAATAACTCTTGTATAACCTAGCCAAATCAGTCTCAAAATAATAGACAAATTGTTTTCTTTTTTATTGTAAAACATCTCCATAAATTCTCTTTTCCTTTCATTACTTTTAATATGCAAAATTAGAACATTATCCCAATCAAAATCATGCTCAACATCAATAAATTCCTTTGAATGTCCTCTATCCTAGTAATAATCCTTATAAGCTATCCTCATAGTATTATCTTTCTAGACAAAACCACCATTTTCAAAAAGTTTTCTAAATTTGGCCAAAACATGGAAGAACATAATTATTAAAGGAACTATCTTTATTTTATCTTTATTTTTTATTTTATCAAAGGAGTATCTCTCGATACCCTATGATTATCTGCAGCTAAAGCATTGCTTTGTCTGCTTTTGATTTGTTGAATTCTAATTTTAATACTTTTCTCAATTAACATTTGTGGGCAATGATTTAGAAAAAGTATATTCCTAACAATATTCAATTTTCCTTTATGAAATAAAACATGCGACAAACTCAGAGCTCTGTCAACTAAGCTTGAGATTACAGCAACTTTTTTTTAAAAAGGATGAGCGGAAAAATTGTAATTCTACCTTAAATTACTTCTATTTCCAAAAAACTGATTTATTTATTCCTTTCCATTTCATAGGTAAATTAAAGTTTTGGATGAAAGCTGTTAGAAGCATTGATAACCATCTACAACTTTGCTAGAGAAACACAAAAAAATATATCATCAGCATACTCAAAATAAAAAGGCAAAGCAAAATCTAACTTTGTAAAATCAAAAATCTCCAAATCTTCCACAACAATTTCTGCTCAAATCGTAGAAATGACTGAATCAATAGGAGCACCAAAATTTTGCTCATAAAAAGATCCATTAAATTGAAAAATGTTAAGTTAATAATAAGAAATATCCCTTTAATAAATTCTTTTTGACATAATCGAGTACGTGTTTTAATATTATCCCATCTATTTGAAATTGCCTGTTCAACTAAATCAATGATTTTACTCGAAAACATTACAATAACATCCGAAGAAATAATTACATAGTCATCCGGAACCGTTTTTTGAAAAATATTTTTTGAAATTCCCAGTGTTTTTTACATTATGTTTAGAAGCTTTGATAGAGTCTTTGAAAATCTAATTAAAATTTTGTTCCAAAAATTTAGATGCCTACTATTGCCTCTCTACGATCCCTATGATTGGCCAGATCGCCGCACTGTAGAGACTAATCGAACCTGATTGATCAATAAAGTCTTTTTTATTTAACCTGGGAGGACGGAATGCCAAATTCGATTAGTATTATATTCATTGTTCCTATTGATTGTATTAGGGTTATTTATAATTGCGATTGCTTCTCTATATTTTCTTTAAAAAATATTGTGTGTCCTTGCGATGAGGGTTGTTTTGTTAAATAAAATGTTATGTCTAGTTTCGATATGATGTTTGGATAGTGTTAATTTCGTGAAATAGACTTTTCCACAAGAAAAAGTGATTTTATGTATACTCCCTTATCATTGAGAGGTGCCTTCTTGTCTTTAGGATTGTTTAGAAGTTGCCCTATTTTTAAATATGGTTTAAATATGGTTTAAATGTGGAGTCGGTTGAGAATTCTTCCTAATTGTTTTGTGACACCTTGGATGTAGGGTAAGGCAGTGGTAGTGTTTCTCTCTCTTTCTTTGGTAGGTTGTGCTATCTTGCTTTTTAGTGTATTTTCTTATTGCTTTAACAATTTGTTTGTGTAATCGTTCTGTATTAGGATTTTTTTAACGTTTTGTAATTCCTTTTGAAGTTATCTTTATCTGTGATGGGGACAGTTATCTATACAAAGGAGACGATGACCGGTTGTTTTTAAGATGGGTGGTCTTAGAAGGAGACATCTAGCCATCTGCTTCTAAGGGTGGTTTTTCAATAAACCTTATTTAACAAAATTTCATATTGTGGCTAAAGGATTTTCGTAGACGTAAATGTTATTTCCTCGTAAATTTAAGGTTGAGAGGATTTTCATTTGTCTCAACAAGATTTCTTTTGCCTTAAAAATTTTCCTTATGCGACTAATTTCACCTAATATTGCAGGTAAGTAATTCTGTTTGTGTCAAAAATATATTCATGTTGTTCGAAACAAAACTTGCAAGAGGATGATGCTTTTGCTTCAAGACAAATGTTTTTCTAAGTGTTTATGTCCTAATGCCTTATCGGATCTTTTGAAAACTATTGCATTGAAGAAAAGCGATTTTCAGTTTTTCCAGTTTCCATGAGAAACAGGATATCAGTGTGCAATTGATTCATGTAATCTGAAAACTTGTGTAGCTCATCTAGTCCACGTCTACGGATGAGAAAAGTGTCGCCAACATACCGGAACCAATTTGATTTTCTAGACGTTCTATAAAGATGTTGTTTATTACAGTTGAGATTGGAGATCTCATTGCTACTCTTGAGGTGTTGTGTCTGGAATTGGTCCGGAAGGAAAGTTTGCAAAGGATTAAATAATATCAATTGTATGAAAGATTCATATTTTCATAGAGAGAGATACTACGTCGATATTCAATCGTATATTTTCTGGTTGAATGTAAATCTTTTGTATCTTTTTGATAAAGTCAAAAAATTGTTGGACGTGAGTAATATAATTTCCTGAGAATCGATTCAGTTCTTTGGTGAAGACGCGTGCTAGGTTGTAAGTTGGTGAGTTAAATGCAATGGCTATCGGACTGAGTAGACTACTGTTTTTGTGTATTTTCTAGAGTCCTTATAGTCTTAGAGAGATGTGATTAATAGTTGTTAATTTAGATATTGGTTTTATGCCAAGATTAGAGTAATCCTAATACTAATCCGCAAATCGATCTTAAAGGTAGCTTCCAAATACCAAGAAACAATTGCTGACAAATATGTGCAAATTGCCAAACAAGCTCACTGCCGGCACATACCTAATTCCTGAAAGTCTAATAAAAGGATGTACTGATTTCCTATTTGATGCGATTAATTTTATTAATAGCAGTGCATTATACTTTACAGTATTTCCTGATCTTTTGCAGAAAGCACGAAAATATTCAGTCTTTCAAAAAGGACTTACATCAGAGATTACAGATTGCAGACCAATTGCTACTCTACCAAATTTTTCAAAAATCTTGGAGATGTCATTGTGTTTGAAAATCGCAAAGCAAGATTCTCTCGAAATTTCAGTCTAAAGAAACTATTGCTGACGGTAATGGTTTGCAATAATTTTCATATTTCAAATATCAGAAAAAATATATTGTTAAAACATCATTGACATCCATAGAGATTTTAGTAGTTGAAAAAAACCGAAATCAGTTCCTCGAAAAGAAGGCAAGTTTTCGCGAGTTTAGTTTTAAAAGTCGTTGATCTCGGTACAATAAAAATTCCCAGGTTTTAATTTTTTTTTAAGCTATATATTTGTTTAAAAAAATTCTTAGATAAAAGTAATGCGCTTCATATATACTTTTCTTTTAAAATGCCAATAATCAACGGAAAATAAATAACACAAGAAACAATTTTTTTCAAAATTTCAATTTTACTTCAAAAAGTTCTGATTTCAAATTAAAATAATAATTTATACTAAAAAAAAAAAACAACATTTATAATATTTTTAATAATATATTATTAAATTTTAAAGTTTTAATTTACTGCGCAAGAATATTAAAAGTTGCAAAAGTTTTTAATTCAAAAAAAAAATATCCATAAATATTATTTTCAACAAGATATTTAGAATATTACTAAAAATACTTATTTTAACAATAGTGTTTAAAATCTAAAGCAATTTTATGTTTTAAAAATTTAAGACATAAAAACACTTTGAGTCACAAAAGGTAAATCAAGTTTTTAACAACATTGTCTACGTTATTTTCGAGAAATATCGTTACCCCAATTTTCTAGATAGAAAAGAAATAATTCAATGTCGGAAATTGCACCGGAATCGACGTAGAAAATTACATTAGAAACAACGCCGGAAACGACGCCGGAAATGGCAATGTAACCGACGTCGGAAACAAGATTGGAATTTGGGATCAGAGCCGACGTCGTTTCCGACGTTGTTTCCGGCGTCGTTTTTAGCGCCATTTCTGACTACGGTTCAGCTGTGAATTTTTGTTTAATATTTATTTATAACTATGATGGTTGAAAGGGAATATTTCTTTGAATAAAAGAAATGCGAATTAATAGAAAGAAATATAATTTAAAGTCAAACAAATATTTTAAAGGTTCAAAAAACTATTTCACCACACCAAAATTTTCAACATTTAAAGCAAAAAAATATCCAACTAAATAAAAAAAATATTTCTTTGACCTTAACAATGCACGAGTGTAATGAAGTAGTTCGTACTTCAATTGTAATACATATTTACTTAAATAAACAATTGCAGTTTTTCAACTTCAATTATAATTAAACTTGTTGTTACCATACATATTTCGTTCAAACAAATAAGATAATTAAAAATTTTGATGAACCTGAAACAGATAAATTCGATGAAAAATCTACCTCCAGCAGGAATTGAACTCATGTCCGTTAAATATAAAGTCCACAGCAATGACCACGACGCTACCGCAACATGGAAACTCAGAGGCAAATTAAATAATTCATAAAAAAAATAAACATTTATCCCAACTAATAATTATTTTTTTAAATCAAGCTTTTATTAATTTGGTATATTTTTTTTTATTGAATATTTCTTTAGATTAAAGAAATATGTTGTTAAATTCAAAATCCATGTTTTTGATTTGAAGAAATACTTTCTCAGTCTTTATGATGAGGGTTAAATATGACTTTAGAGTTTCCATGTTTCGGTAGCATCGTGATCATCGCTGTGGACTTCACCCTTAACGGACACGAGTTCGATTCCTGCTGGAGGTGGATCTTTCATTGAATTTTTTTGTATCAGGTTCATCAAGATTCTAAATTATCTGATTTCTTCGAATAAATATATGTATAATAATACCAATGTTAATTTCAATTGAGGTTGAAAAAAACTGAATTGTTTATTTAAGTAGATATGTATTAAAATTGAAGTAGAAATTACTTTATTACACTCGCGCATTGTTTAGGTCAAAGAAATATATTTGTTAATCAGTAGGATATTTCTTTGCTTCAAATGTTGAAAAATTTGATGTAGGGAAATAGTTTTTTGAGCCTATAAAATATTTGCTTGAATTTAAAATATAATTCTTTCTATTAATTTACAATTCTTTTATTTAAAGAAATATTTCCCTACAACCATCATAGTAATAAGTACGTATTAAAAAAAATTTTTACACCTGAACCGTATTGGAAATGGCGCTGGAAACGAAGCTGGAAACGACGTTTGCTCCGATCACAAATTCCGATTTTGTTTCCGACGTCGTTTCGAATGTTATTTCCGGCGTCGTTTTCGATGTAATTTCCTGCGTCGTTTCCGATGTAATTTCCCACGTCGTTTCCGGTGCAGTTTCTGACGTCAGATTTCTCGATAGAGTTTCCTCTGCAATAATCCTTCTTTATCGGATGTGATTCATCTAAAAAATATGAAACGCCCCTAGCAAAACAATTTTCTTTGCTTAAAACCGGAAAAAATGAGGCTTAATAAACCGTACAAAATTCTTACTCTGCAACACATTTTTATTTTCAACTAATTCTATTTTTTACTAAGGTGGACCTGACTAAAAAAACAGTAGTTGAAGTGCTAAATGTGTCGAAAACTAATAATTTTTGTATTTTTTAGCATACATTTTCATAATATAAAAGGTGATAAAAGTGAGCCAAGCCTAATCATTATTTGCTAGAATATTTGTTCTTGATAGAATTTCTTCCCATGTTATGAAATACAGACTGTGACAGATTCTTGAAATCAAATCAACAAAAGTGTCTGAAATTGCGCAATTATTTGTCAGAACATTCTCAAATATAGAAGAACAACACCTCATTGAAAAATTCTTGTAAATTTTAAAAAGGCTGCGTCCTAGTCGCACAGTTGAGAAAAAAAACTTTCGTGAACAAATTGATTTGTTATCCGATTTTAACTTTTTTTTTAAATGAAAAAAAAAAATTTCGCATCAAACTGTCATGGCCTATTTGGATTATTTTTCAACTTTTTGTTTATAAAATAAAAATTTTGTCTTTTGAAGTATACCGTTTTTTGAAAAATGCTTCGATTTAATGCAAAAAGAGCAAAAGTACACTTTTCATGACGGTTTTTCCCTGGGAAAATTAAGATATCAATTTTCGAAATTCAAATATGTTTTTTGTAAGTCACTTCGCAAGTAAAATTATTTTCATTTTATAAT
>JAAAKG020073719.1:2768-17169 GCA_010014905.2 Druon quercuslanigerum
AAGAAAAATTGTTAAGTTAATTTATAAAAGTTTATTTTAATGACAATGTAACTATTCCAATTTTAGTAGAACTTTATCTATTTCTGTTTAAAAATGTAATTTCTTGAAGTCAAATTAATTTAATCAAATTAGTAACTTTAGTGTGCTCCCTCCCACTGCATAAGATGCCGTGATATTTGCTTTAAAAATCGAAATATTTTTGGTTGGATGTTCAATTATTCTGTTGAAAACAGATTCGTCTTCGATTCGTCTTTGATGTCCCCACTGCTGTCACGCTCTTACAAAACCCACGATGACTCAATGATGACCTCAAGAAAAAATTTTAAGTTTATTTATAAAAGTTTATTTTAATGACTTGGCAATTTATATTTTTTATTTAAAAATTTAAATATTTTATAGAAAATCCATTTTTTTGCTGTAAAATTCAACAATTTCGTATAAAATTCGACTGTATTGTGAAAAATTTGTTTCAAATATTCCATGTTTGGTTAAAAAATGTATCCTTTTTTGTTTAAAAATTCAACTATTTCGTGAAGGATTTAATTTTTCAAAAATTTGTGGTTTTCACCGAAAATTTAACTTTTCATTTTTTTAAATCAAAGTTAATCTATTTCATTTCTTTTTGAAAAGTTTAACCATCCGATTAAAAATTAATTTTTAAATACGAAAAATTATTTTTTAAACTGAAAGTATAACTGTTCCATTGTTAGTTGACAATTTATCTGTTTTATTTAAATATTCATTTCTTGTGCTTTAAAATTTGTCTTTTTTGGTAAAAAATTTCTTAAGTTTGATTAAAATTTGTCTTGCTTGGTTGGAATAATTTTTTATTGAATAATAAAATATTTTTAAATGAGAAAATTAACTATTGCATTTTTTAATTCTTTTGTTTTTTCCCTGGTTGAAAAATAAAATATTTTCTTGAAAATTAATAACTTTAGTATAAAATTAATCACTAGTTAAAAATTGAACTACTTTGTTGAAATTTGGTTTTTGGGTTGAAAATTAGTTTTTGGGTTGAAAATTAGTTTTGTCCAATAAAATTTTTACTATTTTATAGAAACTCCATATTTTTGCTTTAAAATTTAACAATTTGGTACAAAATTAGACTGTTTTGTGAAAAATTTGTTTCAAGTATTCCATGTTTGGTTAAAAAAATGTATCCTTTTCTGTTTAAATATTTAACTAATTGTTGAAGGATTTAATTTTTCAGAAATTTGTCTTCTTCACAGAAAATTCATCTTTTCATTTTTTTTTAAATCAAAATTAATCTATTTCTTTTTTTTGAAAAATTTTATTATTTGATTAAAAATTTTACTATCTGAACAAAAATTACTTTTTGTTAATGAAAATTAATTTTTTGCAACTACAAATATAACTGTTTCATTTTTAGTTGACAATTTATCTGTTTTAGTTAAATTTTCATTACTTGTGGTGCAAAATTCATGTATGTTGTTTAAAATTTGTCATTTTTGGTGAAAAATTGGTTAATTTTGATAAAAAATTTTCTTGCTTGGTTGGAAGAATTTTTTATTGAAAAATAAAATATTTTTAAATTAAAAAATCGACCATTACATTTTTTAAATTCTTTCTTTCTTTCCCTGGTTGAAAAATGGAATATTTTCTTGAAAATTAATTTTTTTCTTGAAGATTCAAAACTTTAGCATAAAATTAATCTCTAGTTAAAAATTTAACTACTATGTTGAAAATTCGTTTTTGGTTGAAAATTATTTTTGTCTAATGAAAATTTAACTATTTGTTTGCAAATTTAACTCTTTGGTTAAAAATAAACTTTCTTACTGTCAATTCATATTTTTTATTCAACAATTTAACTATTTTATGGAAAATCAATTTTTTCGCTTTTAAATTTAACAATTTCGGAGAAAACTCGACTGTTTTGTAAAAGAATTGTTAAAAATATGCCATGTTTGGTTAAAAAATATATCCTTTTCTGTTCAAAGATTCAACTATTTCTTGAAGAATTTAATTTTTCAAAATTTTTTTTTCTACAAAAAACTGATCTTCTTTTGTTGAAATTTCAACTATTTAAAAAAAAAGGATTCCCTGATTAAAAGTTCTTTCTTTTTAGTAGTATTTTTCGGTAAAAAATTAAATTTTTATTTTTTAAAAATCTAACTCGTGTTGAAAATCGTCTATTTCATTAAAAAATTCATCTATTTTAGCAGAAATTTAATCTTATTGTTTAAAAATTTAATTCGTCGTTATCAAAATAAATTAATTTGTATAAGAAGTTAAATATTTAGTTGAAACTTTTTCCTTTTCAGTAAAATTCCACTCTTCTTTTTTTTAAATATTTTTTCTTTGCAATACCGAACTCGCTTTACGCTATTTTCGTATAATCCCTAAATGAATTCCGGAACAAAATTAATTCCGCAAAAATTACATAAGATGTAAGTAATTTATGCATGGCCTTTAGAGATTGTTAATTACATTGAAATTGTGGTTCGGATGTAACAGAATAAATTTTCTGGACAATATCGTAATTGTTTCTCAGCTGTAATTTAGCAAATAATTAGAGGCAGAACGTATGAGCGAACTTGGAGTGTAATCTCGGTGGATCAGTAATAATAATTCTTCTTAAGTTATTCCGGCGTGCTCGACCAATTAACGGGTTCGGTGGAGAATCGCGAACTTGGAGAATCAGAGCGAGCCATTTGAACCCGAAGTCGGTGAGCTTCCATGAGGCTTGTCCAATAGGAATAGGCTCACGCTAACCCCTCGTTAAGTCATAACTTACCCCCGACACATACCCCCAGAGGGTTCAACCCTTACTCCCCTAACCGCGTTACCACCCTCCAGTTACCACCTACTTTGCTTGCCACATAAAACTATTTTTCACATCACGTATCTCGGTATTTTTCCTTCAATTATATACAGTATACACATTTAAAAAAATTAATTTAATTCTAGATTAGCAACAAGAAAGAAGTTAATTTATTCCAGGCAGGACAATCGCCATTTTTCATTTTTAACAAGCACCATAAATTCCGAGCTGGGTGCTTCAAGGTTTTCAATATAAGGAAAAAAAATTATTCTTTATACAAAATAAACTTTTGAAATAATTTTTTTATGGGAGCGTCCTTGTATTACGGGTTGTTATAGAGGGAGGAGGTAGTCTACCGTAACGCATTTCTAGGTCTAACTTATGACCCTTATTCATTATCATAACCCACGCCCCTAACTCATGGCCCTAACCCACGTACCTAACCCATGGTCTTAAACTATGGCCCCACCAGCAAAAAGTGTCATATACTATATAGGGTTTAATATAAAATAAACTTTTGAAATAATTAATTATGGGAGCCTCCACATATTATGTGATCTTATAAAGGGTGGAGGTAGTCTACCTTAACGCATGGCCAGACCTAACCCTTGGCCATAACCCGTGGCCCTAATCCACGTCCCTAACCCATGACCCTAACCCATGCGCCACTAACCCAAGTCCCTGACCCATGGCACTAACCCATGACACTAAGCCATAACCCAAATTTCAGAGTGTCACATAGGAGAAGTGTCTTTAAGGTTTTGTAGACAGTAACATTAAAGGCAAATATTATCGATAAAAAAAATCCAGTAGTTGTATTTCTAATGAAATACATTTTTTTTTTTTTTGAAAAAAAGATTTTTCTCTTTTTGCTCCACTGGGACCTTTCAGGTGCTTTTTCATTAAGCTATTAGAGAAATCAGAATAAGAACATAAATTAAAAAACTAACGCTTATTTTTAGCAAGTTGTTAGTGGTACAATTAATTATTTAAAATTAATTTGTTATACCATCAACGGATGGTACATTACATAAAATATAAAATCACATAAATAAAATCCACATAATTTTTCCAAATTTCAAATTATATTTTTTTTTCTTGCAAAAAAGATCTTTCTATTTTGCTCCACTGGGAGCAACAGTTATGTGGTTCGGTTCCCAGTGGAGCGAAGAGACAGATCTTTTTTTCAAGAAAAAAATTTTACTTGAAATAAAAAAAAATAATTTTCGATCTAGTCCTATATAACAGATTCACTTTATTCTAATGAAATAATTGAATTTTCGTAACAAATTTTTAATCAGATACAATTCACAGAAGAAAGTTGAATTTTCTACAAAAACGTAAATTTCCAGCCAAAAAAGATGATTTTTTAACCAAGAAAGACGACTTTTCTGCTATAAAAGGAGAATGTTTATTCTAAAAGTACGAATTTTCAACATAATAATTAAACTTTTAACAAAACAGTTTTATTTTTGAAAATCATTAAAAATTCTCTAATTTATTGAAATCTATTGAAAAATCCTTGTAGGCTAAAACCATCCTTAAATATTTCATATTCCTTGAAATCTGTTTAAATCCCTTGGAATCTTTTAAATTTTTTTATAATTTCTTATTTTCTTTAAGATTCCTCGAAATATTTTAAAATATCATAAAATATTTAAAATCATTTGTAATGTCTTTAATTTAAAATCGATTAAAAAATCTTGGAGTTTTAAAATACCTTTAAATATTTCTAATTCTTTTAAATGTTTTGATATATCTTAAAATATTAATTTTTTTTAAATTCCTTGTAATCTTTTAATGTACAATGATAACTTTTTAATCTTTTGAAAACCTTTGAAATCTTTGTATCTCTTTAAAATTTCTTAGAACATAAAGATTTTGAAATGTTTTGAAAAATCTTAAAATCTTTAGAATCTCTTTAAAATGTCTTGTAACCTCTAAAAGCACCATGATATCTTTTAAATCTTTTGAAAACCTTTGAAATCTTGATATCTCTTAAAACTTCCTCAGAATTTAAAAAAATAAAATAAGAAAATATTTTTTTCTTGAAAAAAATATTTTCTCTTTTTGCTCCACTGGGAGAAAATTTATATTATGTTATTAATTTTTTTAATATTATATTATTATATTTTTTATTACTTCTTTTATGTTATATTGTGATTTAACTAATAGCTTAATGGAATAGCACCTGACCGGTTATCAGAAGTTATGTAGTTCGGTTCCCAGTGGAGCGGAAAGATACAGATCTTTTTTTCAAGAAAAAAAATTTACTTGAAATTTGAAAAAATAATTTTTTATCTAGTCCTATATAACATATTCATTTTATTCTGATAAAATAATTAAATTTTCATAACAAAATTGTCAATAACACAAATTTTGTAGAAGAAAGTTGAATTTTCTACAAAAACGTAAATTTTTAGACAAAAAAGATTATTTTTTATGCAAGAAAGACGACGAAAAATAATAATTAAACTTTTAACAAAACAGTTTAATTTTGAAAAATCTTCAAAAATTCTTTAATTTTTTAAAATATATTGAAAAATCCTTGTAGTCTAAAAACACCCTAAAATATTTCATATTCCTTGAAATCTGTTTAAAACCCTTGGAATCTTTAAAATTTTTTTATAATTTCTTATTTTCTTTAATATTTTTTGAAATCTTTAAAAATATCATAAAATATTTGAAATCCTTTGTAATGTCTTTAATTTAAAATCGATTGAAGCATCTGGAAGTTTTAAAATACCCTGAAATTCTTTGAAATGTTTTGATAAGTCTTAAAATATTTAAAATCACTTTAAAAATTCTTGTAAGCTTTAAAAGTACCACGATATCTTTTAAATATTTTATAAACCTTTAAAATATTTTTATCTCTGTAAAATTCCTCAGAATTTAAAAAAGAAAAAAAGAAAATATTTTTTTATAAAAAAAAGATCTTTCTCTTTTTGCTCCACTGGGAGCAAAATGATATTATTTCAATAATTTTTCAAATTATTATATTATTATATTATTAATTAATTATATTATTTTATATTTTGATCTAACTAATAGCTTAATGGAAAAACACCTGACCGGATTTCACAAATTATGTGGTTCGGTTCCCAGTGGAGCGGAAAGATACAGATCTTTTTTACAAGAAAAAAAATTTACTTGAAATTTGAAAAAATAATTTTTTATCTAGTCCTATATGACAGATTCATTTTATTCTAATAAAATAATTAAATTTTCATAACAAAATTTTCAATAACACAAATTTTGTAGAAGAAAGTTGAATTTTCTACAAAAACGTAAATTTTCAAAACAGTTAAATTTTCAGCTAATAAAGATTAATTTGAAAGAAAAAAGGGAAAGGAATTTCTGATAAAGAAAGTTTCATAAAAAAAGTCACTTTCTAACATAATGGTAAAATTTTGAAAGCAATTGGTAAATTTTCAACCAATTAAAAAAATTTTAAGCAAACGTGAAAAATTTTGAACCGAAAATATAATAGTAGTCTTTTCAACCAATACGAATTTAATTTTCCAATTGGTTTCTATTAATTCAGACCTTACTTAAGCAAAAAAATTGAGAAAAATGGATCTTTTTGAAAAAGAAGGGAAAAAAAGAATTATAAAAGAAAGCGAAAGAGGGACATTAGGAAATGTGCATAAATTTTAAAATATAAAAGTGGTTTTTCGAATTTAGTAAATTATTATTTAACTGTAGAAATGTTTCCATTTACCCCACACATCCGAAATTACCCCATCTTTGGTGATTATTTAACAAAAATGAATACGAGCTGAATATATAAAAATCGAGGCAAACTTTCCGTGGTGAATTACGGATTCTGCTTAATGCAGCATATTAGAGGCTTGAAGCCACGAAAAGTTGACCTCGGTTTGTACCATAATTTATAATCACACGTAATCATTCAAGGGGAGCCTTCGTGACCTGATTACACGAAATCGAGGTAAACTTTCCGTAGCGAATTGCATCTATATTTGACGGATCCGCTAGAGGAACTACATTAGAGGCCTGCAACCGCTTAAAGTTTACCTCAGGTTGAAGCACAATTTATCATCACAGGTAATCAGTAGAACAGACCCAACATGATATCATTACACCAAATCGAGGTAAACTTTCCGGGGTGAATCGAATCTAGCTTTGACGGATTCCGCTAGAGGAACTACATTAGAGACCTGCAACCACGGAAAGTTTACCTCAGTTTGGACCATAATTTATGATCACACGTAATCAGTCAAGGGGAGCCTACATGACCTGATTACACTGAATTGAGGTAAACTGCATCTATCTTTGACGGATTCCGCTGAAGGCACCACATTAGATGCCTGCAACCACGGAAAGTTTACCTCAGTTTAAAGCACAATTTATTATCGCAAGTAATCAGTCAAGCAAGGCAAACATGATCTCATTATACCAAATCGAGGTAAACTTTCCGCGGTGAAAGTTTACCTCGTTTCTGATAGAAGCCTTGTTTTTTTTCTCTCTAATTATTTTCTCAAGAATAATATTGCTATTATAATGAGTATTGTTGAAGGGTTTTTTTTCTTGCCATTGTTGTTGGCTCACTCGCGCCATAAATCTCGGAGTGTTCACGGGATGTTAAATTTACGGTGGTTCTCTGGGGTTCCGGCAAAGTGGAGCAATGATGTGTGTTTCACCGATACAACCATAAACACACACACACATATATGTGTAAATATATTGGGTTTATTTACATGAGTATAAATGTGTAGCTAAAGAGCTATCCAAACTATGCGGCAGCTCATGGCTCGTTTGCCGAGCCGTAGCGCCGCTTAAGTGAGAATTACATAATTAGCCTTACGCATTGTTTAGTTTCCATTATTCTTGCAACCCTATCGTCACTTTTATCTCCCTCCTTTTTTACGCATTGCAAACGTTTTGAGCCACACTTATGGAAATATTGCATTTTACGACGAGAGCAAATTGTGCGGGAACCATGCCCAGCGAGGCAAACACTTTATGATGCAAGTGAGTCGAAGGATCTCTCGGGAAACTTTTTTTCTTTTTTTTATTATTAATTGTCGGCCTGGTTTCCGCCATATTCTTCGAGAGATCGATGCGAAGGATAATTGGAAACGTTTAGCGGTTTCAAAATATTACCGTTTTATCTGAAGATGACTAATTTCCTGAGGAATTTTTCAGTGTAATTGTTGATGTTAATAATTGTGTGTGTTATTTTCTGTTGAAAAAAATTTAATTTGTTTATCAATTTATTTTAAACGCTTTTATTGTGAAAAGACACATGGAATTTTATAAGTGGTAATAAATTATTAATAAAAATGTGAAAAATTACATTAATTTTCAACAAAAATAAAAGGAGTTTAGAAAAAAAATGTTTAATTCCAAAATGACGAAAGTTCCACAAATTAGATTTTTAATAAAAGCTAAATTTAAAAAAAAAATCACACTAAAAAAGGCGAGTTTTAACAAATTAAACAAATTATTTATCAATAAGTTGAATTTTCAACGAACAAGGTTTATTTTCCAACAGAAAATACAAACATTCAAAAAAAATTCATTAAATATTTAAATTATAAAACTATAAAAAGATCAGTTTTTAAATAAAAATTAAATAGTTCAATTTTAATTTACAAAAATTAATTTTAATCAAAAGAAACAACTGAATAACAAAACCGTTGAATTTTCTACCCAAAATTTTAATTTAAGGAATCAAATTTGAACTAAAATAATTTTTTTGTTTAAATTAATTTTTAGCCAAACAGTTGAATTTTCAAGACAAAAATGTAGTAAAAGAGAAACATTTTTTACTAAAAAAGATAAATTTGCAACGATTGACATAAATTTGTGGCCAAATAGTGGAATTGTCAGCTAGGAGGATTAATTTTTATGAAAAAAGGCGAATTAATTTTTCGGTTGAAAAAAATTTAATTTGTTTATAAATTTATTTTGAACGCTTTAGGTTTTAAAAGATACATGGAATTTTATAAGTGGTTATCGACAAATTAAGTAAGACATACCTATATAAAAATATTAAAAATAAAATTAATTTTTACCCTAAATAAAAGGAATTTAGAAAAAAATTTCCAATTCCAAAATTACGAAAGTTCCACAAATTAGATTTTCAATAAGAGCTAGATTTCCAAAACAAAAAGAATTACCCTAAAAAAGGCACATTTTCAACAAATTAAACAAATTATATAAATTTGATAAATTTTCCATCAAATAGTTGAATATTAATACTAAAAGAAGATCAATTTTCAAATTAAAAAAAAAAACTTGTTTCAGTAATAAGAAGGAAATTAAACACAGTTGAATTTTTTACCCCAAAATAAGAATTTTCAAAACAAGGCAATTTTCAACTAAAAATTTAAATCTTCAGTTTAAAAAATCTTAAACAAAATATTAAAATTTTCAATTTAAGGAATCAATTTTTAACTAAAATAATTTTTTTGTTTAAATTAATTTTAAGGCTAACAGTTAAAAGAAATATTTTTTACTCATCAAGAGGTTAATTTTCCAACAGAAAATACAAACATTCAAAAAATTTAATAAATTTTCCATGAAATAGTTGAATATTAAAACTAAAAGAAGATCAGTTTTTAAATAAGAATGGAATAGTTAAATTTTTATTTGAAAAAATTAATTTTAATGAAAAGAAAGAAATTAACTGCAAAACAGTTGGATTTTCTACTCAAAAATATGAATTTTTAAAAAGGGCTATTTTTCACTAAAATGTTAAATCTTCAGTTTAAAAAATCTTTAACAAAATATTTAAGTTTTAATTTTAAGGATTCAATTTTTAACTAAAATAATTTTTTTTGTTAAAATTAATTTTTAGCTAAATAGTTAAATTTTCAATCAAAAAAATTGGATTTGAATCGAAAAAGATCAATTATTATGTAAAAATATAATAGTTAAATGTTAAGTTGAAAGAGAAACATTTTTTACTAAAAAAGAGAAATTTCCAACGATTGACATAAATTTGTTGCCGAATAGTGAAATTTTCTAGGAAGATTAATTTTTCAGCAAAAAAGACGAATTAATTTTTCTGTTGAAAAAAATTTAATTTGTTTATAAATTTATTTTTTACGCTTTTAGTGTTGAAAGAGACATGGAATTTTATAAGTGGTTATCTACAAATTAGGTCAGACATACCTATTTAAAATTGTTAAAAATAAAATAAATTTTTAACCTAAATAAAGAGAATTTAGTAAAAAATGATTTTTAATGAGAGCTAGATTTCCAAGACAAAAAGAATTACACTTAAAAAGGCGATTAATTTTCCAACAGAAAATACAAACATTCAAAAAATTAATGAATTTTTCATCAAATAGCTGATAATTAAAACTAAAAGATCAGCTTTTAAATAAAAATGGAATCGTTAAATTTTTATTTAAAAAAATTAATTTTAATAAAAAGAAACAAATTAACTGCAAAACAGTTGAATTTTCTACCAAAAAAAGATAAATTTTCAAAAAAGGCAATTTTTAACTAAAAATTTAAATATTCAGTTTAAAAAGTCTCCGACAAAATATTTAAATTTTAAATTTATGGATTCAATTTTTAACCTGAATATTTTATTTTGTTTTAATTAATTTTTAGCCAAGCAGTTAAATTTTTTAATCTAAAAGATTGAATTTGAAATGAAAAAGATAAATTAATAATTAAAAACACAATAATTGAATTTTAAATTGAAAAAAGAAATATTTTTTACTAAAAAAGAGCAATTTACAACAATTGACATAAGTTTGTTGCCAAATAGTGGAATTTTCACCTAGGAAGATTAATTTTCTAGCAAAAAAGACGAATTTTTAACAACAACAAAAAAGGAATTTTCAATCGAGCAGTTAAATAATCTAAAGATGATGACTTTTAAACGTAAAATTGAATAGTTGAATTTTTATTATAAGAAATAATAATCTGCAATTTCCAAAAATGATTTTTTCTGTTGAAATTTTTTTATTTTTTTATAAATTTGTTTTCAACACTTTTAGTGTTAAAAGACACATGGACTTTTTTAAGTGGTCATTAATAAATTAGGTAAGACATACCTAAATAAAAATTTTAAAAATAAAATCAATTTTTAACGAAAATAAAAAGAATTTAGAATCGAATATCGAATAGTTATATTTTCATTCGAAAAAATTAGTTTTAATAAAAATAAACAAATTAACTGAAAAACAGTTGAATTTTCTACCCATAAATATGGGTCTTAAAAAAATGCTATTTTCCACTAAAAATGTTAAATCTTTAGTTTAAAAAGTCTCCAACAAAATATTTAAATTTTAAATTTAAGGATTCAATTTTTAATTTAAGTAATTGTTTTTGTTTTAATTAATTTTTAACCAAAAAGTTAAATTTTCTAACCCAAAAGATTAAATTTGAAATAAAAAATGGAAGAGTTAAATTTTTATTTAATAAAATAATAATCTGAAATTTCAAAAAATGAATTTTTCTGTTGAAAAAAATTTAATTTTTTTATAAATTTATTTTAAATACTTTTATTGTAAAAAGACACATGGAATTTTATAAGTGGTCATCAATAAATTAGTTAAGACATACCTAAATAAAAATATTAAAAATAAAGTCATTTTTAAACTAAATACAAGGAATTTAGAAAAAACTGTTCAATTCCAAAATGACGAAATTTCCACAAATTAGATTTTCAATAAGAGGTTGATTTCCAAAACAAAAAGAATTTACTAAAAAAGGCGAGTTTTCAACAAATTAAATAAATTATTTACCAAATAGTTAAATTTTCAATGAACAAGTTAATTTTCCAACAGAAAATATAAGCATTCAAAAAATTAATAAATTTTTCATCAAATAGCTGAATATTAAAACTAAAAGAAGATCAGTTTTTAAATAAACATGGAATAGTTAAACTTTTATTTGAAAAAATTAGTTTGAATAAAAAGTAACAAATCAACAAAAAACAGGTGAATTTTCTACCAAAAAAATATGAGTTTTCAAAAAAGGCTATTTTGCACTAAACGGTCAAATCTTTAGTTTAAAAAATCTTCAGGAGAATATTTAAATTTTCAATTTAAAAAAAATTTTAACTACAATATTTTCATTTTTTTAAATGAATTTTTAGCGAAACAGTTAATTTTTCAACCAAAAGTTGAAAAAAAAGAAATATTTTTTACTAAAAAAGAGCAATTTACAACAATTGACATAAATGTGTAGCCAAACAGTGGAATTTGCACCTAGGAAGATTAATTTTCTAGCAAAAAAAAACGAATTTTAAACAACAAAAAAGCATATTTTATACGAACAGTTGAATAATCTAAAGAATATAAATTTTAAACGTAAAATGGAAGAGTTGAATTTTTACTTAAAAAAATAATAATCTGAAACTATAAGAAATTAATTTTTCTGTTGAAAAAAAATTTAATTTTTAAAAAAAAATTATTTTGAACACTTTTATTGTAAAAAGAGACATGGAATTTTATAAGTGATCATCAACAAATTAGGTAAGACATACCTGAATAAAAATTTCAAAAATAAAATCAATTTTTAACCAACATAAAATGAATTTAGAAAAAAAAGGTTCAATTTCAAAATGATGAAAGTTCCACAAATTACATTTGTAATAAGAGCTAGATTATAAAAAAATAATTACACCTAAAAACGCGAATTTTCAACAAATTAAACACATTATGAAAATTTCATTAATTTTCCATTAAATAGTTTAATATTAAAACTAGAAAGAAGATCAATTTTTAAATAAAAATCGAACAGTTAAATTTTCATTTGAAAAAGTTACTTTTAATAATAAGAAACAGATTAAATGCGAAACAGTTGAATTTCCTACCCCAAAATATGAATTTTCAAAGAAGCAATTTTCAACTGAAAATTTAAATGTTCAGTTTAAAAAATCTTCAACAAAATAGTAAAATTTTCAATTTAAGGAATCAATTTTGAACTAAAATAATTTTCTTTGTTTTAATTAATTTGTAGGCAAACAGTTAAATTTTTAACCCCAAAGATTGAATTTGAAACGAAAAAGATAAATTATTAATTAAAAATAGCGAAAAGCACGAATTTTTAATAATAAACAAGGTATTTTTAACCTCAAATTCAACCATTTAAATCCTCAAAATCACCTTCAACGTATAGAAATCGATAAAAAAATATTGGACACCCTCAAATATTTTTTTAATCTTTTTGAAATTCCTCGAAATATTGAAAACTTCCACCAAACCTTCGAAATCCTTTAAACTCCTTTAATTTATTGAAATCTAGTGAAAAATCTTCAGAGTTTAAAAATGTCCTTAACTATTTTAAATTCTTACAAATCTTTTAGAAATATTTTAAATCATTCAAAATACCTTTAATTTGAATTCAATTCCAAAATCTTAAAAATTTAAAATACCCTTAAATCTTTAAAAAAATTTTAAATCTTTTAATATCCTTTGAAATATTTAAAAGCTCTTAAAACTTCTTCGGAATCTTAAAAAAAATTATAACATCCATGAAATCCTCAAAAATGCCTTTAATTTGAAAGGAATTCTATTCAATTCTTTATGCATAAATTAAGCTTTTTGAACAGATTTTTTTCCAAACAATTAATTTTTGGATTTACAATATGTCTCAGCCTTTTTGTTCAAAAACAATTTTTGCACAGATTAAATTGTTAATAATAATGTTTTTTAAATTTTCCTATTAGATAATTATCACATTCTGCATAATAATGAGATAAAATTAGCAATTTGTCCCATTCGCAACTTAGTCGATTGCACTTGTGATATAAAACCTGTGGCGTTCGGTGATAATGAAGATTTAATTACCTCGTCATAATGAGATTTCGATTATCGCTTATCCTATCACACAACAAAATTTCAATTCCTAGATTGCATCGTGCGGCATATTAAAAAGGAAAGGGATTTACATCGTAAAAGAGATTTCTATCAACTGTCAGGTCAAATGATTACTCATTGAAAAGACTATTGCACATACATTTATTATACGATTTTTCTTGGATTTATTACAAAATGTAATTGTGAGAAATTTTTATTTAAACGTTATTATTAACATAATTTTAAATCAGTAAAAAGATTGTTATTGTTCTTATCCCTATTTCTAATTATTATATACGTATATAATAATTTTATTCCAATATCAGTTTTATTTATAATGAAATGTATTCTGTAGTAGTAATTTGTAATTTAGATGGCTATTAATTTATGTTTAGATCTAATCATTATATTCTGATTTTTTCAACTTAATTTAAATATCTGATTATAAATTATAATTAACTAATTTTTTAATCGTTTATTACTTTTAATTACTATTATGCACTGGCTTTCTATTTCAGTTACTTTCCGTTGGATCAGGTTACTTTCAGTAAAAAAAACCTAATATGAGAAAACCTGTAATTCGGTATTTTTAATTTTCGGAATTTTAATATTCGGGAATTTTATTTTTCGGGATTTTTCAGAAGTCTGTATTAATTGCAAGTACAATAATAAAATATTTTTATCAAAACAAAATTATTCCTAATGTTTACAGTTCCTTAAATTTTTGTTTGAATTTTAAATCAGAAGAATTAAAGAATTATATTTATGAATGAAATTTTTTTAATTATTGTTATTTTAAATTTAAACAATAATTTTAGAAAAATAAAAT
>JAAAKG020073730.1:0-17168 GCA_010014905.2 Druon quercuslanigerum
TCTGAATTGTAAGGAACACCAAATTTATTTCCCAAAGCCAAGTTCTCCGCTATATCGTCTGGAATTGTTACATTGGACAAATTTTTAAACTATTTATTAGGTCCTAATACTCTATATTTATTTTTATTTTTCGAAAATGTGTTTTTAAAAGCCAGTTGTTTACGCCAATTTTGCTGTAATGCCTACTATCCTAACGAGTAGAGCGTGCGACAAAGTAGTGAACAATACTTGTCGCGACAGCTATTTAAACCAATCTTGCTGTAACGCCTACCAGTTTGACGAGCGCGTCTTACGCCAAAATAGAAATAATTTTGCTATCTTTACTTATATATTTTTTTAAATGGCTGTTATTTTAACCTTTTTGTAAAGTGTATTCTATTTATCGGTTAGTACATTATAGCACTTTTATTTGTCACTGCTACAATAAATACTATAAATTCTCTAAGAGGAAAGTGCTTATCTTACGTAATGAATGTAAGAATCATTAAAATTGCTTTATTTACGACTTCTATAACATGTTGATTGTGATTCTTAATTAATAAAATCTATTTTCCTTTTTCTTTTTGCCACAATTATTTCAACAAATTTAGAAATTTAAAGGGTTAATTTTATTTCTAGAATTTGTATATTATATTAACATTCGACTGTACATTTTACAAGTATGCTATGATTTAATTCGATCACTGCACTAATACAGTCTACATATACTAGAAAGATAGTTTTTAAATTAAAAATACAAGAATTCTCCTATTTTAATATTTTTATAATTTTCTGATAAAAAATATATTACATGTAGTTTATTCACATATTACTTACGCAGTACATTGTGTGTAGGAACATAATATTTTAAACCCTTTGCACCAATATACATAAAGACTAATTCTCTAAAGACTCGTAAGTTACAGTGATTGAACTTTTTATTTTTCATTTATTTATTTTATGAAATTCATATTTTTACTGGGGCAGAGAATTCAAATCAGATTTAAGTTGTTCTACGGATGTAAAGAACTCGCTTTTGACGTTGTATACGTAAGATTGCAGAATGGTCCACACTACTTTCAAATTTTTTGGAAAGAATACATTTAAAGCAAAGAATGCCTTAAAACACAAGTCCACAGCCTTCAAAGGTGTTATAAGCACATGTTTATGATGTTCTATATACACAGTGCTCTGTACCACGTTTCCAAGTGGTCCAATGATAACAACAAAAGGTTGATTTGTTTGGTAACTTTCTGCCAATTTCTCGGTCCTTTTCCTCAGGGCATTTGGCAGTTCTTCAAGTATCTAGTACCAAAAAGAGAAAGGGATTAAGACAAAATCACATATGCATATTAAATTTATGATTTACTGGTATACTTATTATTGTACTAGATATTTACCTGCACGTGTAGAATAAATGCTTTCTGGATTTTAATTTTAGATGTTCCACAATCCTCTGCTGTGCGTTTTTGCTATGAGGCTATTGAATTTAGAAGCAGTGGTAGAGCTAGAAATGTCAGTACATCGATATTATCTGCCTAAAAGAAGATTTAACTTAGTACACTATTCTTTAAAAAGAATGATCATTTATAACATAGTAAACTGCAAAAATTATTGTCATTCGCCCACTTTGAGCAATAAGTGCGTCATAATTTTGCATTAATTTTCCCACGTCGCTCGTCTTTTTAATTTTCTGAGACCAAGTCTTATAATTTTTGGAGATAGAGTAGTCCATTTACTTACTTAATGATTTTCCTTGTTCTGATGTAAAACTTTGAAGTCAAGATCAATCTGGAAACGTAAAGATTAGAATAAAAAAATGGAATTTGAGGAAAAGGCAAACATAAAAATATAGTGTGTATTGCGCGTATAAGAAAGCATCTATTTTAATAGAACACTTACTAATATATGAGCATTCGTCAGATGCAAGCATTTAAACATATCATAGGATTCACTGAAATTTAAGTGGAATCTCTTAATCTGGTAATGGCAGTTTGCTTCCACCTTTCCAAAACTCCTGGTTCTCCTTCTACTGAAGTGTCAAAGGGCTCCATATTATTTTTAATACAACTCATTGCAACCAGCAGTTGGCTTTCAACTTCTTCAGTAAAATTATCAGTATTGTAGTATACTAACTTAAATCCCAGTTTCTGTCGGTGGAAATCACAGAGTTTGGTTCCCGTTATTTAATCATTCCTACATCTCTTAAATATCTGCGCCTATTATTATATTTATTCTGTAATATCCCCTTAGCTCCTACAGGTTCAACACTTTCATCACAAATATTTGGGCAAAACTGTCTGCCCAGCTTAAAAAGAATTCAGCAGGAATTCTGTTTTAAAAAAAATTATGTATATATTATATCTTCGTTTTCTTCCTTTTACTTTATGTGATTAGAATTTCTATAAATACAAACTAGCGGAATGCTATAATTTATTTCTTTTTTAACCTGTAGTCTCTGTCAGTTTCCGTTACTTTATGAATCAAAAGTTTTGCTAAATCCTTTCTACCTAATATTTGAGTGGTACTATATTTATGTAGTATTTTCTCTCCCAGTGGTGTCGAATTTAGTAGTACATCGAATTTTAAATGATCAGGCAATTTGTAATAATGTACACGCTTTTTTCCTACGGGTTTGTTTTAAAATTTTCCCTGTCTGAAATATAGATAAATAATGAAGTGAACAAAAATGACAATAGTATTTAGATCTAGAATACAGAATATTTGATTTATTGATTCTTATGAAAGTATACCTTTGCTGAAGGAAATAACAGACATTGACTGATCAGACAATATCGAATTTCCGTTATTCTCAGCAACATTTTCACCATGGTCAAAAATTCCTAGTTTCAAACATAAAAATATTATATAACATATTATTAAGTACATAATAATTTAATAACTACTGTTCTTTATAGCAGACAAAATTATGAATTACCCGCTGCAGTTCTCTTAGTAGAATTACTAATGCTTTACTGAACACAATTTGTCTTGTCTTTTGAGGGAAAAATTGGTTCCTCGAATAGAATAGTACTATTTTCTATCATTTTCTTAAAATATATGTTATAATTGTCTAAAAATTTCTTTCGCAATCCCACAGGAACCAGCTCTAAAACGAAGAAAAAATATTATGAATGAAAAATGTTCCAAAGTTTTTTAAATTCTTATCATAAAAAATCTTTTAAAATTTCCCCGGAATCTTAAAAAAGCCTTTAGTTCTCTTCAAACCTTTGAAAATGCTTAAAATACATTTTTCATAAATATTGAAAAATTAAAATTTCCACAAAAAGTTTGATATAACTAGTTTTATATTATTTCTTAATCCTTTCACAAATTTACTATGTCCCCTAAACTGTTACTCGAATTGAAAAAAAATGTTTTAAACATTTTTGTTAACAATTTTGGATATGTTGCTTTTAAAATTCATCTGCTACGAAACACGTCCAGATAACGTAATTTGAAATAATAGAAATATTTCAAATTAAACATCGCAACTTGTCTTAAGAGGTTGGAGATTTAAATTTAAAAGTCGCACTAAATAGTCCCTATTTTATGTCGTTCTAACAATCTTAAAGCTAGTTTGTTTTAAACATATTTTTCTTCTAAATCTATAATGATATTCTGCAAGAAAGTACTATTAAAAAATCTACCTAGAAAAATACACAGCTATAAAAGAATAAATAATAATAATAATAATAATAGAAAATCTTTATTTCAGTAATTTGAATTAGATACCCCTGTTTTGGAAGTTATATACTATAACAGAAGATGCAGATATGTACTATACTTATCATCGAACGTGTTTTGCAGCATATCAAGATCCCAATCTTCTAGAGTTTTATGTACAAATGGATCCATGCAGAATTTAGAATAAAGTTCACAAACTCAAGGAAACTTAAAAAATATTTGCCGAAATTTCAAAACACTAGAAATTTGATCGAAAAACATGACGTTGTCTACTGACGATTTCTCAAAGACTAATGTAATATGTGACTACCGAGTCATAAGAGCTGCTTAAAACTTTAAAAGACAGGCAGTTTATTTAACCAATGTATAGTACTAAAATTTTCCAACGTTATATTGTTCTCGAAATATGAAAATATGAGATTTCATACCTTTTTTGGTTTGAAGCTGTATCATTTGGGAGCCTTCTGCAGCTTCAACAGCAATGTAGACAGAAATATAGACAGAAATCCTGCTTTAGGGGTCACATGATAGTATTGTAAAATACACATTTTATGCGGTAGATCTTACTCATATCTATGATACACTTAACTGCATAAAATAAGAATTCGCAAAAATTAAAAATGTGAATATTGCTTTCAATGAATACTATATTTCACATAAATACCTTTTGAATGTCTTGCCTTACTCATTAAAAATAACGAGGGAGCATATAAATTTTCACAATAAGTGTAATGTACATTTAAGTATTGTTGATACCTACAGACAGTAGTAAAATTATTACTTGAACGAGTAAAAAGTAAATTTCACGTTTCATAACCAGTCATTTTTAATTCATTTATATAAAATATTTACCACATCAGATAATTACAGAAACAAAGATTATTTCTGTAATACTTAAAGATTAGCTAAAGTAAGATCAAAATATGTATTAATTATACAAACTGAAGAATCTTGACAGCAAAGAAATGATTATCACTACATTGTATTAAGTATATGTGATACTGAAATTCGTTTCATTTTGATAATAATTTGTTTATGTTAAATGCAATCAGTTTACAAGTAAGGTTTAGTTACCTTTCCAGTATTATTTTTCTGAGTGCAAGCTTTTTAGCAATCCCTATTTTATTTTGCATAGGGTGGTTGGATGTAAAATTAAGAAGTCTTAAGGGAAAAGCTGCTTTTCTAAACCTATTCCTAATAATTAATTTATTATCGTTTTGAAAGAAAATGTAAATTCAAAAAGATAATAGATGTTTTGTTTTCAATATCAAAGGTAAATTTTAATCTACTGTGATAAGAATTATGCAGTATCAATGCAAAATCAATTTTATCTTTAGGGAGAAGAAGAAAGGTAATCGTCCACATTATGAATCATCTATAGAAATTTGTGTACTTTTACTAATGTGTTGCCATCCATTATCTAAGATAGTGAACATTGATGATAGTCTGAAAAAACCATGATATGTTTATCAGGAATTTCAGTTTTATTAATTTAATCTTTAAAATTAAGTAACATTTTGAAAAAAAATATTGTCTTAAACATGTGCAGGTGTATTAATAGAGGAAGCAACTCGTCTGAGAGCATAATTTTGTTTATGGATCTCAGGAAGACCGTAAAACTTAGCAATGTCAATATTGTCAGTTATGATATGCTTTTTTCTAACATCAGAACAATGAAACTTATTATTTAAACAATTCATTCATTAACTTAAAGGTATCTCTTTGTCATTTTTTAACAAATCAATATCTATCTTTTCATGAGTGTTGGGATCATCAAGCATATTCTTAGCCTTATCTATATATTCTTTACTAGCCATCACGGCAGTATCCTTATCCGCTTGTGTCACTAATGAATATTTATTGGAATTTAAAAAATGACTTGTATTATTATTTTTGTACTATTAGCAATGAGCCATTATGTTTTGGAAATGTGTGTAGGATTTTTAATATATTCGGAAATAATGGTTAAAAGCTTGTGTCTCATTTCGTCTTTGGCTTTATTGGGTATTTTTTAAAAGTTAAATTTCAATTCTTTTACAATGTCGAAAATATGTTGATGTTTCTTAAAAACTAATTTAGAACTAAATTTCTCACCTTATCAAATTATAAACAAAGATAATTTAGCTAACAGATAAGAGTCTATGTTGTCAAGTTGTTGTAAATTAACTTACATTGATGTTCAACACCATTATGTAAGATTTTAGCTGCTATAAACAAACCTCTAAGTTTTTATTGATTAATTAATATTTGATTATTTTTTATTGATTTTTTTTATTGATTAATTAAAACTTTTGCAACTAATTTATTAATAGACTTCCAAACTTTGTAAACTGTCAGACCGTCAAATTTTACAAAAATCTAAATCCTCCTCTGATGAGAATGTAAAAATACGAATTTGAAAACTTCCAATTTAGATTTCTGGATAAAAAAGTGTTTAATTATCGCATTTTTATCCTTAAACAAATAATTTCAAAAACAGGATGAAAACCCGGGAAATAAATAGTTATATTTGAGAATAAAAAAACCGAGAGAAGCCAGGGAACTCATTGTTTAACTGAAATTTTCCACATTTGTAGAAGAAAAATCTATTCAATCATTAAGAAATTTACAAAAAATAAAACCATAAATGATTTTTTTCTCCTTGACAGAAGAAGCTTTCCAATATTTTTTAAAATTATTAATTATTATTAAATAATTTTTTGTAAATATAGAAACAGTTTTTCTGATTTCGCAATTAATTCAGTAATCTAAAAAATTGCAGAAAATGTTCATAAAATTCTTAAATTACAGTTCAGTTATTTTAAACATTTTTTAATTTTCTCCTAAAAATTTGACGACTTCCAAAAAAAAATTACCAAATATTTCCGAAAATGTAAGAGATGCAGTGGATGTCATATAGTTTTGTAAACTTCTCTGGTTCACATTGCTATTTTCCTCAAAAATATGGACATTTTTCCAATAAAATCCATTTTTTTTTAAAGTTATGAAACCAAAGAATATAACAGTAAAACTAATGTAAAAAAAGAATGTATGAAAGTTTTTTAATTTCAGTAAATTTTCCTAAAAGTTAAAAATTTTCAGATAGGTATTAGAAGACACTATCTACATAAAGGATATTAAGTATATGATATATTCTAATGGTTTTTAGGAGTTTTTTATTTCGTAACATCTATTGCAAAGTACATTTCTAAAATTAAAAAAAAATAATAATAATTATTGAATATTTTATTTTTGACATTTTTCGTATCTCAGAATTCTTCCGATTCCAATGACATATAATTTTGCCTTTAAATGTTGAAAACTTGACGAGTAATGTATATTATTAAATAATTTCCACTTCTTTATATTTTTGACTTTAAATGTAAATCTGTTTTTATTTTTTAATTATATTATAGGAAATTAGTTGAAAATTTGTTGGGGAAACTTCCATAATTTGCAGGGAATTTTCGAGGGCCTTTATTGCTTATTATTAAATGAAATTAAATTACAATTAAAATAAATTAAATTATAAATTTAATCCCTAGAAAATCACCGAAATTGATGAAAATCTTTAGAAACTGTAAGAAACCCCTCTAAATCTTAAGAAATAAATTAAAGTAATTTGTCATGCTTTAAAATACTTTAGCAATCCATAAAATCTTTTAAAATTCTCTAAAACTTCCTGAAAATTATAACTATAAAAAAATCCCTAAAATGTTTAAAAATACTTTGCAATTACTAAAATATATTTTAAACCTATTACAATATTTAAAACGTTTTTTTTTATGCCCCAAATATATACATATATATTACTTAAAAACCCTAAACTCCCCGGAAAACTTTAAAATCGAATAAAATCCCGTAAAAAATCTTTAAAGATTTCTTTTATATCTTCCAAAATTCCTTTTTAAATTCTGAAAGCATTAAAATCATCTAAAATCCAGTGAAATTCCACAAAATCAGATAAACCTCTTTCAAATTCTTAATATCTTTGATATTTTTTTATATTCCTAAAAATACTGTTTAAAACACTAAAAATCTATGAAATCCCTTTTAATTTTTAAAATCCTATGAATACCTCGAGTATTATGAAACTTCTTAAAATGTTTCAAATCTTGTGAAATATCACGAAATCATTTAAAGTTTCTTAGAAATCGTGTAATATCTTGGCATTTTCTACATGTAATCCACTCCGTAAATTTCTCTAGAAATTCTTTAAAAACCATCAAAATATTTTGAAATATGTGAAATCCTATAAATTTTTAGTAGCCTCAAAAAAACCCTTTAAGTAGTTTGAAATCTTGATGTCCTAGATACCTTGTGAAAATACTTTTGAAATTTTCTGAAGCCCTATGATTCTTTAATCTATCTACTTTTTGCAGTGCCTATACTGTGTACATTGCTTCCAACAGTAAAGCTAAAATTGAAAGCTCAAGAAAATGATAATAATCGAAATCACAAAAGCATCACTAAAAAATTGTGAAAAAATATTTAAACATTTTACAATTTTTTAATGACATGAAATAATCTCAACATTCGTAATATTTCTTACAATTTCTTCACAAATTTAAAAAAATTTTTAAATCCTCTGAAATAAGATTAAACTTCTTTGATCCTCTTCAAAATCCTTTATATCCTTAAAATTTTCTGAAATCACTTGAAACCTTGAAACATATTCCTAAGGATTCGAAATCCTATTAATTTGTATTTATTTTATATATTTATTAATTGTCTCTAGTATTTATTTGTATGTATTAAGATGCTGTTGAAATCTCGTTAAAAATTTATAAAATTCTCTGAAATCCATTGGAAATTTTTAAAATATTCCCATAGCTTTGAAATCCTACAAAATCTTTTTGAATCCAGCTGAAACCTCGTAAAATTTTTATAAGTCCCTTGAAATTCTTTTTAAATCCGTAATCCATCTTGATTTTTTTAATATCTCTTAAAATGTCTTCAAAAAGGTTGAAAACTTTGAAATCCGCTGAAATCAAATGAAAGTTCTTCAAATCTCTCTAAATCCCTTCAAATATTTCAAATTCTGGAAAAAAAATTGGAAAAAAATTATATTTAGAGGTGCCGCAAGCCGCATGAAATTTAACACGTCTTTCCCATAATAAAGAAAATAAGTTTTTGTAATTTTAATGCAAAATCCTTAATATTATCTCAATCGAGTTGAAACTTATTATTTCTCTTTACAATATGCCATTGAATACGAGTTAAATATACCTTTTCAAATATCAATAACATAAGTCAGTTTCATATGATCCCAAAGAAACCATAAGTAAAAAAATGGGCTTTTCGAGTTATTGCGCTAATTATGACTTTTTTTACAGTTTTTTAAATGCAAATTGTTTTTTGTACATACAAGAACATTTCTTGCTGATAAATATTAATGTTATTACATTCATTGGCCCTAAACTCCACAATTGCAGATTCTACTTCAGTGTCTACTTTTGACAGACCTAAACCGAATTTACTAAACACGTCGCGATCTATGACCAGAGATGATATCATTGTGTCATTCGGTACGATAAGAAGCTTTAAATTGTTACAAGTGTTGCCATCTAGTATAATACTTGCGTTTATTTTACTTAAAACCTTTAAATTCGACTGATTGATACCTGCGTATTTAAGGTCAACATTAGTGTTCCTCTTGATACTTTGTTTAAACATGTATTTTATGTTCCAAAAATTAATTTAATACCTAAGTCCAGAGCACAATCTATGTTCATTTGCTTACCGCTACCTGGGATGACGAATACTTCCCTCAAGAAGCTGCCATTCTTTGAAGAACCTTCACTGATGAAGTTAATTGATCCTTTTTTGACAGGACAATTTTCTAAACAAATACCTAGGATCCTTGCATTGTTCGCACTCATCTTTATGCAGCAGCCGGCATTGTTAAGCAGTGTGCTTCGAATGTCCAAAGTTCCAAGAGCACGATGTCGCAATTAAAACTTCTCATCTGAGCTTGACTTCTTAGTTGCACGTCTCAAATACCGTTGATTAGATAGCCGAAGATCTCATATTCGTCCAATGGAACCTGGTTTCCAAATATCAGCTTGTTATGGTAGTTTTGGTTCAACGGCTCATTTCTCTACGATTTTCTTTATTTGAAAGAGATATCGAAGTTCCAGTCTCCTCGGGCGATATAAAATAGCTTTTTAATTTCTGCAAGGAGATGTCTCATCTCCATTTCCAGGTATTTCAATTTTGAATGGAACCATTCGAAGGCGTTGTCTCTTAGTTTTTAACTCACGAATATCTTAACCAGGCTTTCATTTAACTCTTAGGTGACACTAAGAAATAGTACTTGTTTTTTCCATTCAGAGAAATTTTGATCACTCCCATGAAGCTCGCTTAGGAGATCAATGTTGTTTCTGATGTTGAAATTTCGGTGAGAACTCGCAGAGCTTTATTGAAACGGTGATTCTCGATTAGTTTCACCCAAAAGTAGTTTCATCTCACGTTAAAACAGATCTCGTTCCTTTCTTATCAAGTCTATCTCTCGTCTCATATCGACTTCCCTTACTTGCTCATGAAGTCGTCGGTCAGCTGGCAATTAGCGACAACTTCCTCCAACCTTGCGTTAAAAACGGGTATATTTCCTATTGCTAAGATACCTTTTGCTTTGAGAATCTCTCTCATCTGCTCTAAGGTAAAATTATTTGGACCCTTCAATATGTTTGATCACGATCAGCTGATCGGTCAATAGCCTCGTTACGAACTGTCTCTCTTATGATAACCACTCCGACTTACCGGTTGGTAACTTCCAGCTAATGGCAATTCAGTTATGAACAACATAAATTAAATTCCAACACACACAACCAGTGGCGCTGCATCCCCGGAAGGGAAAGACACTGCATTGCAAAATGTCGAACTAGAGACACACAATCTCGCGCATACATCAAAGCTAACCGAGAGCTACACACATCAAAAAATCATAAAATCAGATAAACAAATCGCTTCAATCCAGACACGCATACTATTATTTATGTGAAAAAGTGTAAACTCAAAAGACGTTTAAAAAAGACTGAAGTTTAAGGGCCTGAAAATGATAATCATCTGCGCGCAGCACCCTGTATAGTAAACTTTTTAGTACTGCATTTTTTTCAAAATCTTTAAAAGTTATTCGATTTTCTGGCTATTTTGGAGACGCTTCCATGAAGCAATTGAACAGCGCATAATTTGTGACGTTAGGGACCTATTTGGCTGGGCGCGCTAGAGATGGAGCAAGAACACATTTTTTGGAGATTCAGCTAATTAGGTTCGCCGTTACCACAGAAATACACAGAAACTATACTTTATTGCTAACAGAGTAAACGGATAGCTAACAAGAGTTTAAAAATGCATGCTGAAACGTTTTGCAAGTTAATCATGACTAAGCCGTTGATTAAAAAATAATCATGATTAGCTAACTATGGCTTAAACCAGAGATAGAGGAATCGGCTCTAAGTAATAAAATATAATAAAATATAATCAAAAATTTGAGTTGAGTAATTAAAAAAAATTATTATCCTTCAGAAACGTCTCAGGGCCGGTTGTACCAACTTTGATTAAAAAGTTAATCCTCCGTTAAAGCTAGTTACGCGTTTCACCTCTTTTTAACGGTCGGTTAAAATTGGTTTTTAGGTTATTGTGGACATAAGCGTAGCGTGAACCATAGGTACCTCGATTGAGCGCTCATGGCCATATTGCTTTGATTTAACTCGACCCACGGGTAGCCAACCACATTAATGATTTAAAGTTAAATAGAAGTTATTTTGTAACAACCAATAATTTAACCGAAGTTGGTGGAACCGGCCCTCAGAATTTAGTTACATAAAGTGGCAAGGTCGAGGTGATATAAAATATCTACGTTATAATATTGTAATAAATGGAGCTTATCAAAGTCCCTAGGCTAACAGAGTATGATTAAGAAATAAATAATAGAAAAATCAGACGAATTGTTTAACAGAGATAAAATGTTTTTGCAAGAAATATAGGTGAGTCTGTTGGGTTCTATTTGAACTGTGATAAGCAGCTTCTTCGCAGCAGACTCTACAATAGTTAAGTCGCAACCATAGGATTATCATAATCGCTGTTTCTTGATTTCCGAAAATTGTTTGCTTAAACCATAAGTTTAAAGCTATATAATCTGGTTACGTCATCTAAAATACTCTGAAGTCAAAATGGCGTCGTGTAAGAGGATTTTCACATTGATGGTTATTATAGAATTGTTTGCAACATCATCAGTCAGCTCTACAAGAGCTAGGAGCCGTGTAATACCTGAGGGTGCCACACGAGTAATCCAGGGGCACGGCGAGCTTCTTGTAGGACGAGCAGGAATGGAATTTTCAGACGAAATCGACCATGATTGCGGTGAATATTTTATACGTGAATCGAAAAAGCCATTTAGACATGTTCAATATGTGAGAACTTACACAGCAACTAATAACAGAATAATTTCAGCGATTACAGTTTTTGAAAGTTTATTTGAACCTCACTTTGGAGGTCGTGTTGAACTACTTGATGGTGGTCTTGGATCTACAAATGTCACCCTGAGATTCACCAGTGCTTGGAATAGAGGAATTAGAAAAGATATAGATCTGTTCTGCAATGATCAACCTCCTCAAGCCTGAAATTATCTTAGTGCGTATAACTTAAACAAATAAAACTTATTTTCAAATTCTTCATATCACGTCCATATATATTTTTCCATATGCTTCCAATCGAATATGTTGAAACACTGACAAGCCTGGAGAAATCTAGATAAAATTAAAAAGTTAAATATAACAATGTTCAAATCCAAAAGATTTACAATCAGCATGTTATCAAAAATGTTGTAATTTAGATACTTGCAAGTACAATGCAAGACAATAAAACTAATGTTCAACATCTTGAAATGAAGTCTATTGATATCCTTATCTCTCTTTTTCCATATGCGGGCAATCGAATATATTCAAACACTGATATCTGATAAGAAACTTTTATATAAGACTATGTCAAACGTCCAAATAACTATAGGAGAGAGTGGGTCTGGTTGAGACCATTTTCAGTTTTTATTTTTTTGTCAAGGAATGGGTTGTGTTTTTTTATTACTACCACATTTTGAAACCCTGTACACAAATAGTTTATAAATGACTCAATATGTATTAACCTACCCCACATAGGGGCAAGCTGATACAGTGGTAAAGGCGATTGATAACTCAAATGGATAATAATAAATAGGCTAAACTACACATTAAAACAAAAGTTATTTATTAATGACGAAGTATTAAAGACAAGAAAATTTAATTCTAATTATTTAAATACATGATTTAAACTAAATTATTGAATTCTCCAGCATCATATGCCTGTTCGAATGGCTGCATCGGTATATTACCTCGATCTGTCTTCCTTTTGTAGTTTCGCACCATATTCTGAAATTAAAAAGATAAATGAAATTCAAAAATATTTTGGGGTATGTTTATACGCTGTATCAAGCTGCACCCAAGCATTCGTATCAACTTGCCCCCGGTGGCCATGTGATTTTTAAGCTAACATAACCTAACAAGTAAAATATTTAGATAAATGAGAATAGTATTAACTGACTCGCAGAGTAACGTTTTACAGAATGTTCCTGTTCTCAAATATCACTTTTCTACACTTAAACACAACAGAAAAATTTTAATTTTCATACCAAAAACCGTACATATAACCTGAGTCACCAACGAACTGTCTGTCCATTCTGAAAGCACCTGAGAAACTACGCCGCATGCGCTTGAGCCAGCGCATTCGCATGGACTTTTAATATTGTTTGCTTCAACCTGGCCTCTACTTTGATCCAACTGCGAAAATAAGAGTTATAAAAACACTTTTCGTGTTACGTCAATTATTGTAGAAAATTACAAATATTTACAAATGAATTTTCACACACAATACTTTTAGAATCCGCCAACATCGTTCCGACTTGTACTTGAACAATAATTACCTTTCAAGGACGATTATGAATCTGTTCTAAATTGAGCAAGTCACAGATTTTAAGGTTAAAAATAATTTTTTCAGTTTGAATGCTTCCGTTCAGTAGATAAAAAAAAGAAAAGATCGAGCGAAACTCTATGAACTATTCCGAACTTAAAAGTAATTTTAAAAAATAAAAGCTTTTAAAGAATTACAAATCCTATTAAAATATTTTTTTATTCTACAATATTCCATTTTTAACTCATTTACATAAAAAAATTTTATATTAAAGAAAACATTTATTCGAATATTTAGCAATACTTTACTTTTCATTAAAAATTAGCAGATATAAATCAAATATTAAAAACTAAACAATTTTGAACTGAATTATTTTGGATAGAAAACCTCGAATTGTTAATATTTCAAAATGTTAAATTGAAAATTTTAACGTTATAATTTTAATTTTTCTATTAAAGAAAATTATAATCAATTTAGAAAAAAATTTGTCAGTTCAAGAGATACTGATAAGTATTGAGAAGATCCAAAATAATTTTATAACTCAAAAGGATATCGAAAAAGAAGAAATGAAAGTTAGATTTTTGAAGATTACGAAATAAAATTTTGCTGCTTTTTGGGTATCTTTTAAGGTTTTATCAAAATAAAAAAGTTGTCTTAAGATTTCTGGAAAAGTTTAAAACGATTTTTTATTTTAAAAAATTAATTTTATCAGAATATTTCAAAAGACTTTTTAAGAATTTTGAATTATAAATTACATTTAAAAAATGTTCAATTTAGAAAATAATTAAATAAGTTTTAAGTATATTTCGAAGTTTTGAAAACATTACAAAATAATTCAAAACATTAAAAGATTTTAAAACATTTAAAAAAACAATATAGATATTTTAAGACGTCGAAGACAAAATAAGTGTATCATTTTAATAGTTTTTAAATCAATAAACCATTTTCATTATAATTTATAGCAAAAATAAGAATTTTTTGTGAAAAATCAATCTTTACTTTTTTCTTTTTTCTTTACTTATGCAGGATTTTTAAAAAACAATGTTAATGTTTTAGCTTTTTATACTTTTTTGTGAAAATATTTCCATCAGGGTTTTCATTTAAAATATGGTAACTTTCATCAAGAGCTAATAACAAATTTTAGGTTTTCCGTTATAATGATCGAACTTCATCCGTTAATCGATTTGAACTTTAAAAAAATGATTCTTACTTACACTACAAATTTTCTTCTCGAGGATCCGGAATGCTAACGCAAGTATGAAAATAGAATTATTTTTTAAGCAAAAAGTCCAAGGCTATAGGTACATGGTAACCTTGAATGTCACTTTGAGGTAATTTAAACCTTAACAAAGTTTCCATACCTCGGGGTCAATTTCAAATTGGACATATGACCTGAGTACATATTCGAATTTTAAATTTCAGCTTTATCGATTGCAGATGGAAAAAATAGGTTTTCAATGGACAGAACTGTCCTTGAAATGACCTGAAGGTCATCGACAAGGTCATTCTGAAGGTCACAACTGAAAACGCGTTGTTAAAGTTAGTAAATTTGCTTTTTATTTAACATATTTTATAAGATTTTATTACTAGAAGTATGCAGACCTTATTTAAGCCTAAATAACCGCAAAGTGACCTTCAAGGTTTAATCCATCTATGACCTAGGTACATTTTTAAACGTCAAGTTTTTCACTCTATGCATTGTCCATTAAGAAAGGAAATTTTCATAAAAAGATAAGATTGACCTTGAAAACCCCTTGAAGGTGTTCGTCAAGATCAAAATAAAGTCACCATTGAATTCTTTGTTAAAAGTTATTTGAAGAATGACCTTGACGTCAATAAAAAATATTTTTCCTGCGGATGTGCAACAAGAATACTTATGAATAAGTTTCAGGAAAGATATTGCGAAAATTCATCGAAGATATCAGATCTTCCGGGAATGTTTCATTAAATCAAAATCGAAATACTCAAATATTTCTATTTGTTAACACAAATCTAAATTGTTTTTCTTTCTTATAAATTTATGATAAATTAGTCATCCTGACGAAGAAAAGAGAATTGAAGATTTATCAACCTGATGCAAAATATTTTTCCGTATGAGTGTGACTCTTTGTGGTTAGATAATGCTACTGAGATGGAAAATTTATAAAAAATATTGTCTGAGTAAATGCGCTTGATTTTTTCTATTTAATTTTTTTAAATCCTATATACATGTCTTAAGAATTCTCCCTTTAATTTTAATTTTCTTTTAAAAATCCCTGTGCATAATGTACTAAACATAATAAGTGTAATTTCAGAAGAAGTACAACCATCATTTGAAGATTTTTTGTACATTTTCAGTATTTTCACAAATAAACGGGAAATGTTTGTAATATATATATATACATAATTGCATAAATGCTTTAAGAGCAAAAAATAAGCAAACATGTCCAACATTCTCCATTGATTCAAAAGATTAGATACGTATTTTTACAACTGTACGTCATATCAGACAATAGCAATGCCTCCAGATATTATCTCTACCAAATTCGTGAGTTTCATTATTTTTTTAAAATGCAGCGTCGACATTCTGTTAGACTTTCCGATAAAATTTAGTGTTCAATAAAAATACATACCCGAAAAAATATATTCGCACTAAAAACAGTTTACAATCTTGTATTTGAAAAATTCCCAATCCATACTCAACTCGTGAGTTTTATAATATTCAGTTGAAATTCATAAGAATAAAAAAAATGTCACCAAATTTATGGATCCTAGCCCTTATATTTATAACTATCGCAACCCATCCTCTTTTGACTGATGAACTAACACTCAAGTTGGTCACTGTCGTGAGTATAATTTTTTTTATATAATTATAAAAATTTAAGAACTCATAAAAAATATTATAATTGTCAGGTTGCTCGTAATGGAGATCGAAAACCAGATCCCACACATGAAGGTTACCCAAATGATCCTTTTACAGATCAAAACTTTGATGGATCATTAACGGAGGTAATAAAGATTATATTTCACAAAAGTATTGTATTTGATCATTTTTATGCTAAAAATTATGAAATTAATTGCAAATACTATTATTCAGAGTGGCAGAAAAAGGGAAGAAGATTTTGGTAAATTTCTTCGAGAGATATATGATGATTTTTTGGGATCGTACATCTCCGGATCTGTCGAGGCCAGAAGCACGTTTGAGGAACGATCCAAAGAATCGTTAAACTACATTTTAAAGGGTTTATATCCGAATACGGTGATACCTACAAAATTTAAAACTAAATTCCAAGACACGCTACTTTTCCCACAACTATGTCCTGAGTGAGTTTTTTTAATTAAAATATTTAAATCCAAGCTTAGGTATTAAACATATGGTCTTAATTTACTTTAGTAAAACATTTGGTTAAATTGAGGCACCGGATTGCAGAACTGCCTCTACGCTCGGCCCGTCTCAACCCAGTAGGCGCAGGAGACGGGATGCTCACTAAACGCGTTGATCGAGGGAAAAATATTCCCTAAGTCTGTGCGCTTCTCACAGATACAGTTACTTAGTAAAATTGTTAATTTAAATTATAATTAACAATGAATGAATTAACGCT
>JAAAKG020073752.1:0-17167 GCA_010014905.2 Druon quercuslanigerum
AACGGAAGTCCGCGAAAACATTAGTATTTGAAGACCTTAAAAAGTCGGATTTTAAATTTATAACCTTACATTTTTTTAAAATAAAAATTATTTAAAAATAATAGATTTATAGTTAAACGCTTTTTTCAACTTGAAATCTAGTATTGATAAAGAAGAAGATAAAAACTGCTATTTTCTAGCATTAAAAAAAATATTATCATTAATAATAACAAATTCTTTAACCCATGATTTTGGTTGAAATTATTTGAGTATTATATTATTCTAATTAAAAATTGAACCAAAACCGCAAATTTTTTTAAAAACTGCGACTTTCTATCTCTATTATAACAAGGGGACCTTTAAATCTTCTTTTTCTGTTTAAATTGATACTTTTCTCAATAAAAGGTGAATACCAGACGTTTTTTGAGAAAAATCAAGAAGACGCAACTTTGACCCATTGTCGAGAAAAATGCATTTAAAAATTTTCGAACGGATGGTCATAGAGCCAGGGTAAAAGTATTTCGAAGCGCCGATAGCTCCTTGGTAGAGCGGTTGGCCGGTGGCCGCAACGTTGCGCGTTCGATTCCCGATATCCTTCCTTTTTTTAATCAAACTGCTTGTTTATTCCTTTTTTAAAAGCGCTTAATATAATTATGCCATTTGATGATTATTCATTCCTTGTTTTTAATTAAAACTTTGTTTATAATTTTTATTATCACTCGTTTGGAGAATTGTGAATTTTATTGAAGTTCTTTATTCTTCAAAAGTTTCTAGTAATGACGTTTTTAAATTAGAGGAGAAAAAAAGTGTTTGCAAACAAAATTTTTTAAAATAAATACAATATTCAATTGTTTTCCCAAAACTACATAAAAAACACATAAATAATAGTCTATTATCTTTAATACATAAAAATAAACTTTGAAGGCTACACATCCACTGGTATTTCGTATTTATTATTAAAATTTTGGTTTGAACCAATTTGTTTCTGCTTTAATTCAAAAATATAAATATTAGAAACTGTTGGAGAATAAGTAATTTCCATAAAATGCACAATCGTCCAAAGGAGTGATAATAGAAACAAAATAAACAAAGATTTTTTGAAAATGAGGAATAAGTAAACATTAAATAGTATGCTTAAATTAAATTTTAATAAAAAATGAAATAAAAAATAATTTTAATGTATTAAAAAAAATGAAATGAAAAAATACAGATAGCGGGAATCGAACGCGCGACCTTGCTACTCTCAGCCAAGCGCTCTACCAGGGAGCTACCGACGCTTCGTAATACTTTCACCCCGGCTCTATTACCATCCGTCCAAAAAATTTAAAATTCACTTTTCTCGACTATGGGTAAAAATTTCATCTTCTTGATTATTCTCAAAAAAACCTCTAGTGTGTACCTTTCATCAAGAAGAGAATCAATTAAAACAGAATTTTCAAAAACTATACTTCAAATCTCTTTTCCTCAGTCTCTAAATTTAAAAGTGTTGCTTAGAGTGTTGAATTTAAGTTGATTTTATAAATATATCCGGAACTTAGAAATTAGATATGTTTATACATATATGATTAATTTGGTATATTATTATATTGTACTGACCAGCCAAATTGAGAAATATCATAGAAGTGAAGAGCAGGTTGCAAATTAAAATTCTCATCTTTCCAGAGTAATTTAACAATGTTTAGAAGATTTTTTTACTGTAACTAAAAAGAGTTTAATTTCTGTGTACATATGTAATCAACGTTATCACGTTATTGTCAAACATTATGATATAAACTGTAATAAGCAAATTTGCTTTATTTTTCTTAAACATGCTTCGTCAGAAACTGCCATCTTTGGGAAAATTGAGTTTATTATGAACCCAGGGAAAATTCGACAGTAAAAAAAATTATCACAATTTTACTGCAAACAACTTATAAAAATTTGGAAAAAACTGGAAAAGCCCTTGAATTTTACTTATGGTTCTAGAATTTGTATTCCCTGAAAGAAAAAATAGATTTTTAAATTTTCTTTACTTAGCTGAACAAAAAAAGTGGCTAAACAGATTTGGGTAGTTTTAATCTAATTTATAATTTTTTATTTTTTTTTTCAAACAGAAAAAGAAAACTTTCTAACAATAGATTGTATATCCTAGCTCGCACGGTGAAAATTGCGAAGCTACAATCGAAGATATTTTTAAGTTTTTCTTTTATTGCGGATTTTTTAAAAATTTCAACAACAATTTCATTTAAATTTCTAAATCCTAATAATATTTCGCTGTCACTCTTTTAGCTCAAAAATATTTTCGTATGAAATTTAACTATTCCATTATCAGTTAAGCATTATCCGTTTTTTTGTTTATAATTAATATTTTTTATTTGAAAATGTACCTGCTTTATAAAAAAATGAGTGTTTTAGGCTGGAAAATTTAAATGTTTTGTTAAATATTTTTTTATGTTATAAATTTTATTATTTTAGTGGAAAAATCAAATATTTTGAATAAAATAAACACTGTGTTCAAAAATTCACATTTTCTGGTTGAAAATTCATTTGTTTTGTAAAGGATTCGTCTTTTGGGCTACGCTTGTGTTGAAATTTTTTGTTACATTCGGTACAAGTTAGGTAACAGAAATTCTGAGAAGAATAAAAAATGGTGACATTGGTGCTAGAAAATAAGTTTTGTAATTCAAATTGTAGGAACAAGGTTACAACAACAAACTTTTTCTGGGTTCGCGTGTGTTGACGTTTTTTTTAGAGTTGTTAAAAGTAAGGTTTACAAGCTAAGTAAAAGAAATTCCACAAGGAATCAAAAACGGTGCCTTTTGCTATTAAAAAATAATTTTTGTTCTTAAAACTTTAGTAACCAAGTTTCATGAAAGAAATTTTCCTAGGTTCGCGTTTAAGAAAGCATGTTTGCTACGTTTAACTAATTTTCACGTTTTTGTTGATTTTATTATAAGTTATGTAACATTAATTTTGAGCGACATGTTTTTTTGATTGTTTGACCTTGTTAATAAACTTTAGAAAGAAGGATACGAAATTTAAATTTTTTTTGAGGTTTGAACATTGCTTTTTGAAATAAACAATGGAAGGGAGGCAACTGGACGGGGAACTAACGAATACGGGATCTGTAGTAATTTACAGGTTTCCTTCAGGAACAAATTATCATCAGGAAAAAAAAGTACTGTTTGTGGAGCTCTTGCTAGAGTTCCAAAAATTAAAACAAAATTTTCGTAAAGAGCAATTAAATCTGCCTCAGTATAATACGATATAGCCAGTTGCATTTGATGCATCCGAACAAAGCAAAATTTTTAAAAATTATACATGTAACATTTAAAAAAAAGCAATGTACAAAGATAGTTAAGAAAAAGACAGTTTAAATAACAAATTAGAGGAGTCAAAGAATAAAGACGAAATAATTTAATCAAATCAAATCAAAGAGAAAGAGAGGTAGACATTCCCAAGACCACTAACTAACACAATAAAAAACATCTCTGACCATCCTCTTAGCAATGAAATGTTTTTAGTCTTATCTGAACTACAAAATTTTGCAGTAGCTCGCTCCATAAACCCGAAAGAAGAAGTCATCAGTAATTTGGAATCCACAATCTATACCCTTTCACCTGACAAAGCGAATGACATACGACGTAGGACGGCCAACAGTTTACGCCAAGCCCAAACGCCCTCTTTAAACTTCACAAAACAAGAAAACCGCAACTAAAGAACTTAATCGGAATAAATAAATTATAATATTTTCCGCAGGTAAAGGCAACACAACAGTAATAATGAATTAAGAAAACTATAACAACAAAATCATGGAACTTCTTACTTACGATACATACAAAAAACCTAAAAATGACCCCAAAACAACAATAGTCAGAAAAAGAAAAACTCTTCTAAAAAAACTAAACTTGATGGAGCAACAATATCTAAATTAATGCCTACTAATCCCATCTCTTCCAGCCTTTACGGACTCAAAAAAATTCACAAAACAACATTCAACTCAGGCCGATCGTCAGCGCAATAAACTCACCCACTTACAAGTTAGCAGGCTTCCTCGCCAATAAACTAAATCCTTTTACAGGAAATTCTGTTACTGAAGTCTAAAACTCTTTTGACTTTATCAAAAAGATACAACTGATTCGCAGGCAACCCCGAGACATCATAGTGCGTTTCGAAATAACATCTCTCTTAACGAAAGTACCAATCTCTGATAAAATTGATATTATTAAATCTTTTGCAAACTTCCCCTCCGAGCTCATACTTTTCATAGAGCTCTATCTGAGTGATACTTGCTTCTCTTTTAACATCCAATTCTGTAAACAAACCTCAGGGCAGCACTAGAATGTCCAATCTCATCTGTAAGAGCCCATATCTTTATAGAAGATCTAGAAACTAAAATCTTCAATCAATCCAAGCGGAAACCAGAATTTTGGTTCCGTTACGTGAATTACATTCTATTATCCAATTCACCATGAAAATTTAACAGAACGGAAAATGCCTTTCTTGGACGTGCTAGTTTACAAAAAATGGAATAATACAGTAGGGCATGAAGTTTACAGAAAACCCACCCATACAAACAGATACCTACATGCCTCCTCTCACCATCACACATCTCAAAAACAATCGGTCATCAACTCCCTCGTATACAGAGCTGTCTCGATAACAGATCAAGGTAATTTACAAAAAGAATTACAAAATGTTAAACAAATCCTAATAGAGAACGATAACACAATAAAAAAATTGATAAATCAATAAGAAAATACCGCCAAGAAAATAAATCAAAACAACCTAATAAAGAAAGAGAGAGAAGAAACAACCACCGTCCTACCCTATATCCAAGGTGTCACAGAACAAATAGAAAGAAATTTTAATAAACACAACACATACAGTGTTTGTCCGAAAAGTAATGAGATCGATTCATTTTTGAAGAGACTGTGCTAGCTAGCGACACGCGGTTTGTGCCAGGAGGTGGAGGGGGGTCTTGGGAAACAAGCCGCACCGGCGGCAGTGTGCTACGAGCTTTTGAAGCGAGAGGAGGTGCGTTCTTGTGGACTCTGTTTTTGCTTAACGTCGAAGCTCGCGACGTCTGGAAGCTTCACCATGACAACGCGCCCAGTCATTCTGCGTTCCTCATCGGCGATTACCTGGCCCGCACTGGTGTTTCTGTGGTCCCCCAACCCCCGCACAGCCCTGACCTGGCTCCATCCGACTTTTTCCTATTCCCTCGCATCAAAAATGTTTTTAAGGGAAGGCATTTGGACGACGTGGACAACATTTAAGCTGTTACGACGGCGTGCCTGAAGGACCTCGCTTCGGACGTATTCCTGGGAGCCTTCTAGGCATGGAAACATCGCCTGCAAAAGTGTATCGATGCCAATGGTGCATATTTTGAAGAATTTTAAGTGTTTTTACGAATCGGATCAATAAAGGTGTTTAAAAAAAATATATCTCATTACTATCGGACAAACCCTGTACACGATATTTGAGCTACCTGCGAAAATAGGACAACTTCTAAACAACCCTAAAGACAAAACGGCATGTCTCAATGATCCAGAAGTATGTAAAAGCCCTTGTTATTGTGGCTGGAAATCATATCAAAACAGTACATAACATTGTATTTGATAAAATAACCGTCATCGCAAAAACACGAAATATTTTTCCACGAAAACATAGAGATGCAATCGAAATCTTAAAGCACCCTGATATCATCAATAGGGACAAAGGTTATAATACCAATCCGATTTGGCTTTCCATCCTCCCCGATTTTTAAATAAGACTTTATTGGCCACTCGGGTGCGTCCTGTCTCCATGGTGGGGCGCTCTCGCCAGTCAGAGGCATAATAGAAAGCATACATAAAAACAACATAATCTGATACCTCAGATTCAGGTTAGCCCTGAAGAAGTTAAATGCAATGTTCACGAAACGTCGGCAAAATTCGTAGTTTTGTACACGATTTAAACCCGAAATATATCTTTCACCATATTGAATCATTGTAAATATATGTTAGCAGTGAAAAAAGAAAAAAAAATTGTAAGAGAATATTATAAACAATAATAATAAATTTATGAGACAATTGATAAATACAATAGTAAAGCTACATAAACTAGTCGCTATTTTATTCTTGAAAAAAAAATGTTATGTGAAGTTACGTAGTGAAATGGAGAGGTATGCTATTTACTATCCTTAAAAAGGTTAGAGTAGGCACGTGATAAGATCTACGCGAGCCGATTGGTAACGAATTTTCACCATATGCGAATTTAAGTAGGAACCCGTAGATTGCGGACCAAAATAAAATTTCGAAAAAATAAGCTTTTTAGAAATTTCAAAAGGTTTTAAGGTACCAGTTAACAGAATTTTCGCTAACATATGTGTCAAAAAATTTACTTCACATCTATTTTCCTCCTTCGCTAAAATTAAAAATGTTGTCTAGAAGTATGAATTTAAGTTGATTTCATAAAAAATTATAACCTGCAATTTTTAAAAATTATTTTTATTTTTGCTTGTTACTAAATAACAAAATTGACACACATAATAGAAATCAATACCAGATTATAAATTAACATCCTCATCTTGATACAAAAATTCAACTGTGTTTCAAGAATTATTTTAGCTGTAACTGCACAATTTAATTTTTTGTACATATATAATACCCGTTACCTCATAATTGCCGAAAATTATTACGTAAATTTAGGTTGTAGGATTAAATCGAGGCAATAAGGCGTTGTGTTGAACGAACTTCAATGACAATAAAATTAGAAAACTTTATTTATTTACATTAAGCATGATTGCGTCAGAAACTGCCGTCTTTGGGAAATTTAAGAAGAATATGTGCCGATGGATAATTCGACAGAAAAAAACCTTAAATGTTACTGTTATAAGAAAAAAAATAATTAAAAAAAGAATATTTCATGGGCAACAAAGGGCCTGCAAATTTTTATAATTTATTCGAAGATATATAAACATTATTTCAAATATGAAAAATCTATTAAGACTTTAAAAGATATGAACAAATAATGCTAAATCACTATCTTTGATGAATAAAGCCATCTGTAATATAAAATCCATATTTATAAATATAAGGACAGAAAAAGGAAATGAATAATAATACAAAAATTTAAAAAATATAAATTGTAGTGTAATCGACTTTAGAAACAAATATAAAAATCTAAAATAAATTAAAAGTGTGGTAGTTAAAAGAAATAAAAAATAGAATTCATAAATAAATAATAGTTAAAAATAAAAGTGTGATAGGTAATTGAAAATTGAGACTTTGATTCAATTTTTTTTTCATTACTAGCAAAATTACGGATTTTAAAATAAATTAGTAATTCCTTGAAAAAATTCAACGATAGATGCTTATTATGTAATAAGTATGAAACGCGAAAAAGACCAATGACGCAATCTCAGTTGATTGTGGATTATTTGATTAAAGCAATACCTGATTGCAGTCGTATTTTTTACAAATGATGAGAAATATAGTCTCAATGTTACCCTTCGTCAAAGATTATTATAGGAAAATCATTATAAGCCTAGCTATAATGATTTCCCAATAATTTTTTTGCTATTATAGGAAGAAATATAAAAAATAATTACAGAAAAATAATAGAATTAAAATACTAAAGTACTTAGTGCAAGAAGTTGAGGAAAGTATAAAATTTATTTTTAATTGCTCTGACAAAAGTGCGAAAAAAATTGATATTTGAAACAAGCTTCGTTTAAATTGTGTGTATAAAAAAACCTAAATCTCTGAGCATCTTATACTTTTTGGAATAATTATTTTAATATTATTTATTTCTATAACCATTTTTCCATAATGATTTTCATATAATTTTTTTAAAATTTTCGAAAAAGACATAAAGAATGTCCCTTAATTTCTTGATGGCGGCTACTGGGGAGCTTGCAGTGAGGTAGGAAAAATCTTGCGTGAAGCAGAACCGGTAAAGGCTAGAGCTTGCAGGCGGAAGCGACGTAAGGCTGCTTTCATCTACTGATATTTACTAAATATTTTTATGATGAAAATATTTTTTTCATAATTATTTAATATTGAAAAAAAGTACATTGTATAACTAGGGGGAGATATTTCTGTTTTTACGGTGAGGGAAAACGGTTCCCAAACCGTAGAAACGATCTCCCCCGAGTCAAACACGATACTTTTTTTAACGTCCCCTATGATTTAGGCAATTTTCATATCTGTGGGGAAACAAAAAACCAATTTTTAAACTCTATTGCGACATTTACGCTGGCACTAAAACACGAAATTACACGAAATATGAAGCTGGCACAGTGATCTTAAAGTTGGCCGCCTGCTTCTGCCTGGAAAAATTCTGTCATTAGCTGTAATCTGGAACGCGATTCAAAATCAAACTAAATTAATTCGATTTCAAATCGCGCGCCAAATTTGACGAATGGCAGAATTTCTCACTGTGTAGATGGCGCCACTGTTTCCCTATACTAACCTCCTTACAGACATTAACCTTTAAAGAAATATGGTTTTTCGTCGACACGATATTCACACACGCTAACGTGAATACAATCCATATTCTTTCGATTGAGTCATTTTTCTACTCCCTAGGGAGTTGAAAGTACCTTCTACTCACACCGTGAGAAAAACGGAGTTGTGGGCCCGCTCCACAGACATGGAAATAGGCCGAAATCATGAGGGTGTTATAAAAAAATATTTTTATGTTGAAAATACTTTTTTTAATTATTTAATGTTGAAAAAAAATTTGAAAATATTTTTATGTTAAAACATATTTTTTTTCTAATTATTAAAATATTTTTTGGATACATTTTAAATGTACCTATCGCAACTCAAATTTAAATTTGTGGTAGCGCGAGCCAGCGCGAGGCGAAAAGAGGAAGTGAGAGAGAGAGAGAGAGAGAGAGAGAGCGCGAGAGAAAGAGGGGAAAGCAGTATAGCAGCAACACGTAGCAAGGTGCTCGCGGGTTGCCGTTTTTTTTTCCTCGCTAGTACTAACGAACGCACAAACTTCTCGATTGTGTTAGATTTCTAGTACTTTCTACAGCACTTTAATGGAGCAGAAGCCTTCATAGCTAAACCAATCTTCCACAGCAGAGCAATTTTCAGTGAAAATCTCATTGCTATAGAGTTAAGAAAGAGAGAAGTTTTTTCTTTAAAAGCCCATCAATGTTTGGTCTGACAGATTGCACTAAGTCCTTATAACGATAAGCGATACCTACTGCCAAACAGTACAGATACCCTTGCATGGGGGCTCTATACAATCAGCGCAATGGATGTCGATGATATTTGAAGTAATATTGACGAAGAATTGATAGATATTCTGGTAAAAGATTAGGTTTAAGTTGTAAATATTTGTAAAAATAGTAGTTATAAGGACCATATTGAATAAAAAAAAGATATATGAATATAAATTGATTTTTTATTTATCAAAACCCGTAAATCTAGTTAGCACGAGCGTGGTCTTCGTATTATAAGCTTCATAATTTAATTTAACATTTAATCACCGGATTCATCATTGATTTATTGCTGGTTTAGCGTTGATTCATCGTTGGTTCAGCGTTGTTCCATCGCTGGTTGAGCGTTGATTCATCGTTGATTCATCGTTGGTTCATCGTTCGTTCAGCATTGATTCATCATTGGTTCAATATTGATTCATCGTTGGTGCAACATTGCAGAAAGTTGATTCAACATTACACACAAAGCTGATTACATATACAATTTATCTATCCAGGTGTTATGTAAACTATTAAATCCTAAACATTTTACAAATGTTTTGCCGCCACGTTTCTTGATTACTTTTTCCACAAGGTATACGTCTGGATATTTAACTTTAAGAAGGTCTTGTTCATAGAATCCGCCAGCGATGGGTTGTTCTTGATAATCCTTGAGCATGTACGTCACTGGATTTGATGGTATGACACGATCCACAGTGCATATCTCTGTTGTCCAATTAGGAGTGTATCCTTACTCGAATACATGCTTGTTTTTGCTAATTCGAACTCTGTCATGAACTTTAAACTTTGGCTTTATTTTGGGTATATTTCGCAGTTTTTTAAAGCATTGCGTCAACCCCTCTTCATCCTCAGTATTGACATCTTTTGGCTCCATACCGATTGATCGATGTTTGGTATTGTTGTACTTGGAGATGAGAGTAGGTAAAATGTCTATCCCTTTGTAGTTGCCTCTTAAGCTAAAATGTGACCACAGTTTATTCTTCAGCGTGCGCTGAAATCTTTTACAGATTGATGCCTTCAGATTACTATGCGTTGAGTAGATATTAATGTCTTTTTTTACAAAAGATTTTTAAAATGTGAATTATAACATTCTTTGCTTGCACTATAATAGACTGCATTGCTGCAGTGACACCAGGTCCACTCTTACTTTCCACAGGAACAGCCCAGGCGTACTTGGAGAAATTATCCGTAACAATAAGTAAATACCTGTGGCCATTATTCTGGTGGGCATAAGTTAGCACTTCAACTAAGTTTGCCTGCCACGTCTCGTTTATACCACACATTTGCACGCGACGACGTGGATAATTCTTTCTAACGGGTTTATGCAGTTCTGTGACTAGCGAAAATTTTTCGTTTTTCATTGTCGAGTGCGTTTAATCGAGAATTCAACTGAGCAATGAGGTCTGCGTTACGGACTAACTAATCTTGTTGAGTGTCAATCTTCAGGGTTTTCAGTTTCTCGTTAATGGATTCTTTAAGTATACGTATCATCAAATTATGATTGTCAATCTCTGTTCGCATTGATGATGTGACTTGATACACTGTACGTATATCGTTTTGTATGATGCGCTGCACGAGTCCCAAATTGACTGCGTCGTATTGTTCTTTGGCCTCGCTAACGTTACGAAGTCTTTTTTCGTCTACGCCGTAATGGCCGTCGGAGTTTATCTTAAATCCAACACCGGGGGGCCCCCCAATTGCTGCAGCGTGTCGATCCACGTGACGTCCAAACACATCGATACTCATCATAATATGATTTCAGCTTCTCGTAATTCCTCAATAATTGATAGAATTTCATTGTTGGGATTCGGATTGCCTGCTGCTTGAAAGGCTAGGTTTTTAGGGTCATTCCAGTAGACGTAGTCAGTCTTCGCGTATTTTCTTTCTACCAGATACTGTGGTAGGGACCCTCCGCCTTTCGAAGATCGTCTGCGCGACACGTTCAACATTTTTGCAATAAAGTTCTTGTACTTGTAACTGTTACTAGTACGAATGGATTCACTAGGACTATACCGCTTCTAGTATGAATTTGTAGCAATCAAAATTTCCTTGTTATTGTCTCGGTCGTCAGCACTTATCTGGGATTCAGATACTATTTACCATCAACTTTGATATATTCTTCTTTAAAACTAATGTGCTTATCACCAATCATAAGGCTGCTATCAATGAGCTTACGTACACCATAAACCATATCCAAATACTGCTTCCTATTTTGTTGCAGCAACTTGAGAAATTTGTTTGTTAAATACTCCTAATTATCAGCAGGCTCATTCCCGACATCTTCTTGAAGCATGGTTGTATCTTGCTCTTCAGCACCAGCTCTCATGAAGGACGAGTTACTATCCTCTCCCTCATCCTCCTCCTCCTCTTTTTGCTGTACAGGCTCATTTTTTCATCTTATCTCTTAATCAAAGAATTTGTTATGTTAATCAATTTCTGCAGTGGCATGAATATTGGCCTAAACGTTGCACTCATTATCTGTTCCTAGGCTTCTTTACCCATTTTCAGCGTTCGATGTTTACGTCAAATCGCCTCACTAGCTTTTGTGATTTGACGGAGCACCTCCTTCTCTTTATAAAATGTTGACATTCTGACGTGTGGATGTCTTAATACATAATGATTTGATTTCCACCACGTAACTTGCATTACAGAGAGATAAAACAGTCGAATCCTTTTCTGTATATGTCCTTGTTGAGATCGCTGTCCTTGTCAATGACAACAAATCCATACTTGTCAGTATTCTAACATGATGAACATAAGTCTCGAAATTGAGAATAGCTCATGTCATTGTTTACATGATCATCATACACGTGTCTCAAATTCCTTTCATCCTGTTTGAAAACTATTATCAGATTGACATTATCTCGAACTAGGCTTAGGAATTCGAGCGTAAGTTTGGCATAAGTAAAAACTTTCGACATGAGAGTATCTACCCATAAAAAAGGCTCTAATGTTATTCTGTTTCTCGTTGGCCACATCAACAAATACAATTATAGAATTTGTTAGAGCTTCACTTGGTTGTATTACTTCTTTATGCTCACCGATGCTCACCATTTGGGTGTAGGATTAGGGATTATGTATTTGTCTTTCCACAATTTGTAGGTCCACAAGCCATGGCGTTTTATTATCTTCTTTTCTGATTGAGCAAGGGTGTCAAAGTTAAATACCGGAAGTTTAATAGGTTGTGCCTCGAATCGCATCTTGATATCGACTGTTGTGTAAGCTACAAATATAGCGCTTATATAGCTTTTTCACCAGTTTCATGCTAATCACCGTACAGTGTAGAATGATTGTGCACCGTATATATAATAATTTAGCAGCATTTAGAAAGGCTGTGAATTCAGCTAAGAAGGGAATGAAACGAAGTAGCAATGCAAAAATGGTCATCAAGTCTGCAATTAGAGGTGCACACGAAGCTGTAAAAAGCATAGGCGATAAAAATCAAGTGCAAAATCCACGTGTCCTGCCGATACCTTCTAAATTTGAAGGTGTTTTACCACTGATTCCCATTTTTGCTGGACTCAGTGCACTTAGAGCTCTCACTGGTGGGGCAGTAGGTATAGCTAAGGCGGTAAACGATGCTAGCGCTGCGAAATAAAAACTGGTAGATGCTCAACTTCGTAACAAAGCAATGGAGGCTATTATTCTAGGAAAAGGTTTACACCTAAAACCCTACAGAAAAGGATGAGGTCTTCACATGCAACCTTACAAAAAGGGACAGGGACTTCATCTAAGACCGGTTTTAAAAAACTTTTATGGAAGCTATCTCACCGTCCACTCATTGATGCTGATCTGTTCAAGTATGCTGAAGCTCTAAAGCTTCCACATTTTGGTGGAGTGTTTATGCGCAATAAACCTCCTGTGAAGGTACCCCGCCAAGTCGAGTCAGCTATTGTCAATCTTGATGTTAGTCACGGCCCTGGTACCCACTGGGTAAGTTATAGAAAGATCGGTAATAATTACCTATATTTTGACAGTTTGGGTAATCTTTGTCCACCTTCGGATCTTGTAGATGTTCGGACCTTGATGTTGATAGCGTGATAAAGTACAGTCATCCCAGGTATCAAGACTATGACAGTGTTGAGTGTGGACACTTGTGCTTAAAACTTCTATGTGAACAACTGCATATAAAAGATTAATACTGCATGTATAAGAGTGCGTGATGATAGAACCAGAGTCAGTATAGAGAAGAACACCATCATGGATCAATAATTCACACTCACGATAACTGGAAATTCTTCTGTTCTAGACGCAGAGTATTTTCCACCAATAGAACTCTTTTCTTACAAGAAGTATGCCCTTGGACTCCTTGAGTTTATCACATTCGATGCGATTCCTAACGTTGACACTGGAAAGAATAAAATCTATGTCGGCGATCGAGTGGTGAGCATTGCTACTGGTAGCTATGAAATTGAAGACATTGAGAGTTATGTTCAGGAGGCTCTAGGAATTGATAGCATCACAATAAACATAAAACCAAATAATAACACACTGCGCAGGGAGATAAAGTGTGATCGCAAAGTAAGCTTTCAACCAGACGAATCTATTGGCCGCTTGTTTGGATTCACACCCCGTATTATTGAAGATAAGAAGACTCATACGCCCTACAAGTTGAGCGCAATATCACTACGGGAACTTACATCAACAATCGTAAAGTACACACGATTCATGATTTATTTCCTATTGTGCCACCAGGATATAAGATCGTTGAAGTGCCGTCACACGCCATTTACCTTCCAGTCGCCGTGAAGATAATAGATCAAATTCATCTCCGCATAGTTGATCAGGACGGAGACTTGGTGAATTTCCGAGGAGAGACTATAACAAGACGACTACATGTTAAATCATTATAGTGGGTATTGTGTATAACCAAAAAGGAACCTATATAAGAGAATCAACATGCCAAACACAAGTCAGTTCTAAAACAGTAACGAAGGGGTTAACACCTGAGAACGTGCTCTTTTTGACGCAGCTTGGCCTAAAGATCAGACCGCGTGGAAAAAGAGACTAAAGCGTCGATTAAAAATATTTGTCATCACCTTCTTTTGCAACAAAAATGGAAGAAATACTAAACATTCAAGCACCAGTGAGATTTGATGAATCCATAGCTAGCTATGAGATTCATGCACCTCAGCCTTATGCATCATCAACATTCAACAACAACAATGAAATTCGAATTGATACCCAGCATCAAGATTTGTGTATACTACCCAGCAAGAGTTCACTACATGTATATGGAAGGCTAACAAGACCTGATAGAGTCACAGCTGTTACAGGTACACCACTAGTCCACCATCTGCTATCTTTTTGATGAAATTCTATGAACTCAATGGTACTGAGATTGATGGTTGCAAGAATGTTGGTCTCACTAGTACCATCAAAAACTACGTCTCATTTACCCCTGGACAAATTAATTTTATATAGAAAGCAGCATGGCTCGACATCCTTGAAGGAACTAAGCGTCTTACGAATGATGAGGGCTATTTTGATATAGCTGTTCCACTCAGTATGATTTTGGGATTTGCTGAAGACTATCGAAAAATCGTTTTAAACCCAAAGCATGAACTTATCCTGACAAGATCGCGCAGTGACATAAATGCTGTTATTCAGGCACGATAATAGCCGGGAAACAAAGAGCAATTTAAGATCTCGATAAATAAAGTGGAGTGGATGATACCATATGTAGTGACTTTAGATCAGCAAAAGATACAGTTTCTGAACATTATTGTTATGTTGGGTTATTATGTTCGGTTATTATGTTGGGTTTCCAGACAGGCAAAAAGGATAAACTAGCCAGATATGCTAATCGCTTCGATCACTGCAATATAACCAATGTCAAGTTATTCCTCAATCCACAGTACTATCCGTTCGGTAACTTGAATTTGGACTTTAGGCACTATCAGTTTGCGCTACTGTATGAGATGTATGCAAACTTGCAGACAGCATACTACGGTAAAGAGTCTGAATCAATGTTGAAGAAAAGTGATTTCAAAGAATACGCTCCACTTCTTGTCATTGATTTCTCAAAACAAAATGAGTTTCTCAAACAGGCCTCTGTGGATGTTCGTTTGGAATTTGAATCTGGAAACAATTTCCCTGCTCAAACTGTAGCCTACTGTTTAATTAAACATGACCGCATTATTCAGTACCAGCCCCTTAGTGGTAGTGTGAAGAAGTTGATTTAAGATGATAGTGGTGGGAGGTTATAACTTGGTGGGGTGAAAAGGTATAAAGCAGGTAAATTTAGCAAAAAAAATTCAGTTTTCATCGAAATGGAGTTTATTGTGGACGTGCAAGGCTTCAAGAAGCACAACAACAGTTCGTCTTCAAGATGTAGGCTATAGTTTCTCTTCAGGAAGACTCTCTACCTCTAGTCTACCTCTTTGAACCTCCCTGCTATTGGAACTCTCTACCTGACCGATACAAGAGTGAAAATTTGTGGTTGACGCACAATTATCACAAAATCGGGTGGACTTCTGGTGACATATCCTACATCGAAGTAAGACCTATTATTCAACATGTACTACTTGGTGCTCATGCTGTCTACGTCAAAGGAGTTGAAAAGAAAAAATGGTTGGACGAGTTTGGATTAAATGTGCGCATGAAAGGCTGTCCTTCGCTCAGGAAATTAAACATCACAGTTTCAATCACGCGACATCACCATACACAGTTCTGGAGTCACAACTGTGATGTGCGAAACGTTCTGACGCTCAATACCTGGTTCTTGACTCCTCAAGATCACCCAAGTATTAGGATTTATGATGGAAGCATCGCTGACTTCGATGATGCTAATGATGTGACTAAAGGTGTAGATACTGTAGATCCTACAGATAGATGTTTGAAAAATACGACGCTTAAAGACTTTTATAATAAGTTTGAATTCCTGTTTTAATAATGTATCTTCTATCAAATTAGGTTAAGATTTTACTTCGTAAAAATAGCTTAAATATTTTTTTCGTAAATAAAAAAAAATAACAAAAGTAAATAGAAGTTTTCATTATTTTTAAACCCATCCACTAGTTAAGCATTAGTCATGTGAAATATGATTTTTTCAAATTTCTAACTATTACTTTTATTATTATTGATAAAAGATGTTGCTACTAAATAAATAATAATGTTATTACCAATTAAATTTTACAGCAATTACTTATACTGAGTGCCACTACTACAGCTTAACAGTTTGAAAAGTGGGGATAGTGTACTATAAAAGCAGTGACAAATTGAAGTGGTTTTATTTAACAAAGTGCATTGCAGTGCAAACGTCTTGTGAAAAGAAAGTAAAATAATCCTTAAGGGAGAAGATGGATCTTAAAATAATTAACGCAGTTGATCGAATGGATGGGTTCCTACCTACAAAAAACTATGAGAGCTCACCGTGAAGAAGAAATATGGTCTGTCCAAGATTCGAAAAGTACGAACAAAATACGGCATTAGGTTTGTGGTTGAATTGGATAATCAGTTTTCTGTATTCTTACATGGTAGAATCATAAAAGTCTTTGAGGAAGCACCTGAGGATACACCAGATGAGGATAAATTCCAAAAGATGGAGGAAGCAGTAAGGAAAAGAAACTTTACTTTAGCTACCTTGGAGGACCTTACAATCATTTTGAATTTAAATATGGGCATTAAAATATCTTTCTGAGAAAAATGTACTTGTGACAATATTTTTCTAAAAAAAAAATAAGAAACCGCTTATCGTCGTAAGGACTTAGTGCAATCTTTTCTTGTTCAATAGTTTCGACGTTGTGCCGTCTTGACCTGATCACATATTGTGTTCTAGATTGGATACTCAAATTTCGAAAGCATTCGGTGTAGTCACTGAGGGTTATACTTTTTTTTATAACAGCTGCTTTTATACCTTTGTCTGTTTTACCAAAGTCTTCACCGTTTGATTTAATTTGATTTTGTTTATTTAAATCCAACAGTCCGTAGACCAATTACAGGATTACATTAGATTACAGCTTGAGTAATTATTACAAAAATGAATTATAA
>JAAAKG020073763.1:0-17167 GCA_010014905.2 Druon quercuslanigerum
TTCTTTAGTCTAGAAACGGATCTCGAATAGTAAAGACGTGCCTTCAAAGTGCCTCTTAATAAATTGATTTTTGTTAAATAGTACAAATGTTGCTGTTCATAACCTGTTTTTTTCTAATAAAAATGTATTGTTTAACAGTCAGTGCACGCAAAATATTTTATTAAACTATTTATTGCAACCAATTTAATTTATTTGTCAAAATATGTTCTTAATTTTATGATAATTAAGTTCCCAAAATACTTTAATTTTATTTAAAATAATTTTCAAACAAAGAATACAAAAGAATTTTTGGTATTGGAGTTGCTAAATAACAACGCAAAGTTACAAAGAAAATCAATGGCAACTAGTCACCGGTAATTTAGATTCTCATTTGGAATTTTCAAGGAAACGTTTGACGAAAGAGAGTGGTGATCGAGAGTCTCATTATAATTTATGTTAAAAATTATGTAATTCCTTTTCAAATATTTACTGAGCAAACACTGATTCATTCTGGCAAATATTTATCAAAGTTGAACAACCTGCGAAGGGCACGATGTATTCTTTTAGATGAGTATACTATATTGGCACCTTTTTTATGAAGAAATATTGACCATTGGACCTCGCGTGGGTACATGAGTAAATATTAAAAAAGAACTCGTGTACCTTGTACCTCAATTTTCTAGTGTTAATCTCATTATCATAATATTTGAGTCCACTTGTATATTCAATTTCCCTACGTCTTTACATGTTTATGATATTAGTACATTTAATATACATTTATTGATAAAATATGTTTCACCTTTTCTTTTATATTTAGAGTTGTATTATTTAGATACTATAAACACTGCATTTTTAATCGATTAATAATTTCTCTTAACGTGAATAAATTTCATTCTCAGACGAATGACTCACTTGCAGAATTTTGACAATCTTCAGAAAGTTGAAGTAATCTTCCAGAACTAGTATTTTTTTCTGAGAAAAAATTACACAACTAAGGGACCATCCATAAACTATAGTAAAAATTTGCGAGGGAGGGGGTTGCGTATAAAACTAAAATTGGAAAAGGGTTGGGGGGGGGGCTGAAGTAATGTTACGAACTCAGATAACGTTTAGTATGTTTCGTTACGATAAATATTAACAATGTTTGCGAATTTTAACGAATGATGGCCCTTTAACGATAGAGCTCAATAATAACTTAAAAGGTTTGAAAATCAGTTTCATATTCCAGACTTTACACTAATTACTTGAAAAAAATTTTTTAAATAAGTTCGCATTTTTCTTAATGACTAAAAAGTATAATTTTTGAATTTTTACGGGAATATGAACCATCCTAATTGGACCAGTGACGGAATTAAACATCATTCTGATTAGCGCAAAAGATATAATATCTTTCTTAGCGCATTTCGCGCATTTTATGGGGGAATTTATGTGGGCGCTAGTGATTTAAGTAAACATAACCTATTTTCACGCTTACGCTTAAAAAAAGTTTTTAAAAAGTATAAATAAGGGAACAATAAGATGTACAAAATGTTTGGAATTTCCCTAAAACTGGGATTTGTAAATCTATTATTATTATATTGCAGCTATTATATTACAGTGCGAATTAATGTGCCAAAAGTCGACATGTGGATGGTTACAAACTTTTGGCCAGCTATCACCTTGGATACTTTATTAGTTAATGGAGCCTCTGTATAGTGCATACCATTATTCTGATTGGTTCAACGTTTTGCAGGAAGTAATGTCTTAAGGAGATGTTTGAATAAGAGTTTTCAGAAGTAAAGTATTAAAAAATTTGATTAAATGGACTCCCTTTTTTAGAATTTTATGCAGTACTTATCTTATTTGTTTAAAAATTCCACTATTTGTTTAAAAATTCCATTATTTGTTTAAAAATTCCATTATTTGGTTGAAAAATTTATTATTTCGTTAAAAATGCAAATATTTTGTTAAAAATTAATTTTTGTTTGTTAGAAGATGTATCTCTTTGGTTTTAAATTCGTTTACTTTGTTAAAAATTGGTTTCATTTTCGTTTCAAAATGTACCTCCTTTATATAAAAATGCAACTACATATTTAAAAATTTATTATCGTTTTACTTAAAAACTCACCTATTTGGTAAAAGAATTATGTACTTTGTTTCAAAATTTTCCTTGTTGGTAGAAAACTAATCTTAGTGGTTAAAGAATCCCCTTTTTGTTTGAAAATTTAACTAGTTGGTTGAATGTTCAACTTTTTTGGAAATTTCTTTTTCTTTAAGATTCATAATTTCAATTAGATAGATAATTCATCTCTTTTGGTAGTAATTTAATCATTTTTATTCAAAATGCGACTGTTTGGTTAAAAATTAAGAGGGGGATTCCTGTGTAACGGCCTGAAAATTAGGGTGTTTTTGGCGATTTTTTTGGGGATGAAAATAATAACGAATCTTTCCAAAACTTTTGTGGTTTATTAAGCTTCTTTTGAAGTATAAAACAAATGTATTTCGGTCTGAAACAAAAATATATTGGATTTATAAGGCCCGATGTCTAGCTTCTTACACATGAGTCTAAAATAAACAAATCAAAAAGATTTTTAAAGTTTAGATCCTTAGTTTAGTTTAGTTAACCCTTAATCTATTTTGGTTGAATATTCAAATATTTTGTTGAAAATTCGCCTCTTTTGGTTGCATTTGACTGTTTTTTTATTTTAAATTAAAATCTTTTTCGGTTGAAGATACATAAATTTAATTTGGAATTCAATCATTTGGTTGCAAATTAACTTTTTTTGTTGTAAATTCATATTTTCGGATTAAAAATTTCTTTTGTTATAGAAAATTCGTGTTTTTGGCTTCAAAATTCGTATTTTTTGATAGAACATTAATCTTTTTCGTGAAAAAATTAATGTTTTCGATTAAAAGTTTAACTTTGTTAAAAAAAATAGTTTTGACCGAAAATTCACCTCTTTGATTCAAAATTTAACTATTTTGTTGAAAATTAGTTTTTTTTGTTAGTTGAAAATTAGTTTTTCTATCTCTGTTGAACATTCATCTCTTAGGTTTAAGGATTCGGCTATTTGGTAACAGCTCGTCTTTTTTGTTGAATTCATCTGTTTGAAAATTTTCTATTTTTATTTTTAAAAAAAGTTTTTAAAAACTTCAAAAAATAGTTGTTTTTGTTTTTACTGAGGATGTTTTTAAATTAGTGTCACTTATTTTGAATTTAATAAAGAAATATATTTTTCTTGAAGTATAAATATTCGTATGGAGTCGTTCAACTTGATTTTGGTTACCAAAATAAAATAAAAATAAGTCTGTAGACTGGCTTGGACTCAACATTTTCAACCTTTTCCCATTTTAATAGAGGAATATTCTCTTTTTGGCACAAACTCAAGTAAAGTGAGACTGTGGTAAATTCCACGAGTGACCAAAGGCAGCTTTTCATCAACCAGAGACAGGAGATAATTATACTTTGATGAACTTGCAAAATCTTGGGCGGTTTTTAAAAAATAATATTTTATTTCATTATATACTAGACAAAATAGCCTTATAAATTGTAATGTGAGAATATAACATAATCAGTTACAATAAGATGTTCAATTTTTATTAGTTTGAATTTTCAACTTGAAAAATTCTAAATGTTTTAATATTTCATTTTGATTTTTAGAAGTTCATCATTCAGAAAAGTTTCGCTTTGAATTATTTAATTTGTAGTTTAGGTTTGAATACTAAAATGAATATATTATTCATAATTGGACCATTAATAAAAACTTTTTGCGGACAAATAATTCTGAATATTAGTTTTGTATAGTCAAATACTAACAAAATATATTACTGAACACTATATAGCCGAATAAACTCAATATGAAGAGAATTTTTAGATTCAATCCCTGAGCCTTAATTTATTACATTGATTGTAACACATTAAATTGAAAACCCATTTGAAAAACTATCTTGTTTAGAGGCGAAAATATTATTTAAGTTACTATATTGGAACTTCAAAATTTCAATTGGTTTTTTAAAAATCCTTTTGGATAGTTCTAGATTTCTTGACAAGTTTTACAAATAGTTCTGGCGTTTAAGTGGGCCAAAAATCGAGGTTTAAAAATGGGATTCTAAATTTACGCATAGTTCAAAAGCTCACTAATTCTAAACCCAAAAAGCTACAGCAGTTTAAAAGAATCAAAAATTCTGAATTACAAAAACTTTTGACAAAGTTTGCTTCAATTTGGGAATTTAAAAAATGGTGTAACTTTTATGCTTTTAGTTTTTTCAAAATTATGTCACCACAGAACTCGTTTCGATATAAAGGATTATATGAAAAAATCAAATTATTTAAAAGTGGAGATGACTATTTTTCGTTGTGTAATTTGCCGGAACTATTTTTTAAAAACGTCAGAAACTTAAACAACAGAAATATGTATAAAACTTATCGAGAACTGTAGAACTATTCAAAAAGATGTCGATACTTTTTAAAAAGTTATAAATTTTGTAAGTGGGAGAATAGGTCCTTAATAATTTAATAATAATTTGTTTATAATTTTGAACTAGCATCAACAATTATTTTGCCCTTGAACATAAGAAACCAAACTAATATGTTGCTAGTATATTAATAATTTGTTTTTCACATTAGCACCTAGATATCTAAACTCAGTAAAGTGATGATTCACATATTTTCAATAACGATTATCAGTTATCTAATTCTTATTCAAAATTAAAGACGCTTTGGAGAATTTATTTGTTGTTTTCTGGAATGTACAGATTCGATAACATTTATCGTGATTTATCAGGAGACTTTCACTCAAGGAAAGAGATGCATATTCTTTAGACGTTTAGATAAAGCTATATAATCTACATTTCTTTTAAAAAGCTAGTTTTTCTTGGACAATGCAAATGTAGTTTTTATCAGTAAAATTGTGTGCAATTATTATCCGCGAAGGAAAAAATACAAAGTAATTCTAATTTTTAACTGTAAGCTTTCTATATCCAAATGGAAATTAAATATTAATTGGGGCTATTTATATATTAAAGAAAATCGAAAACAAATCTGTAAGGAAACAGTTAAAAGAGTTTTCTTTGATTAAGACAATTAAGCAAATTCTCATTAGGAGATTAGATCATCAGGATTTAATTTTCTCGAAATTGAAAGTCGCCAAGTGTCGTTTGCGTCAAGCGAGACTTCCGCTTTGTTGCGGTTCGCCAAAAAGTTTTGGCTACTTGCCTAAAGTTGAGGATTCACGATTCACACTCGATATCCACATGGTACTTGAGAATTGGTATCACAGCCTTTGTTTCTGTATGTGTACATTGTATATGACCCACGAGTACGCGATTTACGTCAATAATGAGTTTATCGTTGAAAATGACCCCTGAATGATTAATATTAATAACTGACTAAAGATTAGGGCTATTATGGGCGGGGAGACGTAAACGAGGTCAAATTCCCTGGTCTTCCTGGTTTGCAAATTGTTTATTAGACGTGAATTCTCTGAATCAATAATTCACAGAGGTAGTCTTAAATTCCAATATTTTAATGAGGAGCCGGTTTGGAAGACTCAGAGAATTAATCAAATTCCCTTGTGGGTCTATACTGGTTTCTTTGATGTTGGTCCAATCAAATTTTTCTTGAAAATCTTTGGATGATTTTAGCTCTTCTTGAAGGAAATAAATGTTGTTATTAGCCACTGCCTAGTATTACTAAATATTCGGTCAAATTAACTGATCAAGTATGGTCCTAGGGATAATATTACGGAATTTTCCGTAACGGTAAACAGTTCTTTATCATCAATCAGATGAATTAAAGTTGGGAATCGGTCAATATTCCTTGGTACAGACGCAACAACGGATTTTTTTCCATCTATTTGTAACAAGTTAATTCAAAATTGTTATATTTCGTTTATAAAAGAATACTACTGGTCAGAGAAAAATCTCTTCGGTTGAAAATGTAACTATCTTTTTGAAAATTTTTTCAGTTGAACTAACAACTACTATATTTTTCGTTGAGAATTCGTATTTTTATTGGACATACAACTGTTTTTGGCTGATGTTTACCCTTTTTTATTTACAAAAACGACCATTTGTTTCGGTGAAAAATGATTCTTTGTATGTTGAAAATTCAACCACTTTCTTAATAATGCCACTTTTTTGTCAAAAATTCAATATCTTGTTAAAAATGTAACTTTCCTATTTTAAGTTAAATACTGATCTTCTTAGATAGAAATTCATATATCTGGTTTTAAAATTAATCTCTTTTGATACAAATCTCATATCTTTGGTTGAAATGTCAACTTTTACATTTTTGGTTGAAAATTCAACTATTTAAAAATTCAACTATTTCAAAATTCGACTTTTTTATTTAAAATTTTATTATTTTGTTGAAAATTCAGCTCATTGGTTCAAACATTTTTTTAGTCTAAATATAAACTACTACATTTTTTGTTCAGAATTAATTTTTTTGTTAAAAATTCAACTTTTTTGCTTGATTTTTAATCTTTTCTATTACAAATGAAGCCATTCGGTTAAAAATTCATCTTTTTATGTTGAAAATTCAACAATTAGGTTAAAAGTTTAATTAGTTCGATAAAAATTCATCTCTTTTTCTTTTAAGTTCAACTACTTGGTTGTAAATTCCACTGTATGATTAGAAATTAATTTTGCTGTTGTGGAACATTGAACTATCTTGTTGAAATTGATCTATTTTGATAAAAAATAACCTAGTTTGTGAAGGACTCGCCTTATTTGGTCAAAATTTAAGTGTATTGCGGAAATTCGTTATTTTGGATTGAAAATTAATCTATTATGGTAGGCAATTTATTTCCTTGATTGAAAAAAATAAATTTTAATGCGAAACTGTATTATTGTGTATATAAATTTATTTTTACTGGTTTATTTGTAAATGAATAATCAGTCAGGGAAATTTCAGGGAATTTCCTCCAACTCAACCCCTGGTACCTTTTTCTATTTAAAAAATTTTAAATTACTTTTTTTGTAGAAAATTGAAAATATAAGACCTATGATAAATTTCAAAACTTCATAAATTTGCAACTTAGTCATGTAACTGTATCCAAATGGGTGTTTTTTCTAAAAATGAATGCCGTTAAATTGAAAATAAACAATATTAAGAGGATTTTTTAAAACTCCACTATTAATTTCTAGTCATATTTAATTTAATTTTGATGGATTTTACATATATCCACACTCTTCTATACTATATCGACCAATTCATATTATGATTGCAGCAGACGGTATAGTATAGATGGCAAATAAATTCTAAAAATAAGCCAGTGCATTGCCTGCGAATGAGAGCTATATACTCTGTGAGAGCTGTGCATAAAGAAGCATTTGGCTTAGGTTAATGCACTTTATTAATTTATCCTTTATTTGATACCGGAAAATATATGTAGCTTAAATATCCAGCTATTAAAGAAAAAATTTCGAATTAAAAAATGTGTCTTCTCAAAAAAAAGTTTTAATCTCTTATGTGTATGATGTGCTCAGCAAGTTGATTTTCTCAATATTCGGATATGAAAGTTCTTGATGTGTATTTTGATGGAACTTATTTTAATCTTCTAGATTAAAATTTTAAATTCTTAAAATCTCTTAAAACTAATTTTCTCTTTCATAATTTACAAAACAAAATGCTCTCGAAACAGTAAATTTGCACGAAAATAGGAGAATATTGATGAAATTAATTATTTTAAACAAACTGAAATAAAACTTGAAATATATTGCGTTTTCAACAAAATAGTTAAATTTTAAATAAAAAATATTATTTTTCTAATAAAAGAGATAAATTTTGAACTTAAAATGACGAACTTTCAACAAAACAGTTGAGTTTTCACGATGTCAGTCTAATGTTTTAGAAAACAGTTGACTTTTAAAACAACAACAAAAATTTCAGTCAAGCAGTGGCATTTACAGTCAAATAATATTGAATTTTCAGTTGCTAATGTCTCGAGACAAAAAGACGATTTTTTTTACAAAGCAGTTGAATTTTCAAGAAAAAAGTTAATTTTCAACCAGAAAATATGAATTTTCTACCAACAGATAAATTTTGTACCCAAGAAGACGAATTTTTCACAAAACAGTTAAATTTTCAACACGAAATTATAAATTTTCGAAATGCAGTTGAATTTTCACCCCTAAAATATCAATTTTTAACCAAAAAGTTGAATTTTCAACCAAACTGTTAGAATATCATCTAAATAGTAGAATTTGCTACCAAAATTGTTCAATTTTCAACCTGAAAAGATGAATTTTTAACTAAGAAGATTAATTTTGTACCTAAAAGACGAATTTTTAACCAAATACTTGAATTTTTACCTAAAAAGTTTCAATTTTCAAGCGAAAATTAGTTTTAAAAAATTAATAAAAAAAAGGAATTTTTAACAAAATGATTAATCTTGAAATTAAAGAGAAACATTTTCAACGAAAAATAAATAATTTTTAACAAAATAGTTAAACTTTTAACCAGGTAGTTCAACTTTTTACCAATAAAGATGAATTCTCAACGAAAAGTGTAATAGTTGATATTCAATCAAAAAATATTTTAATCTCCAATAAAAAGCAGTTGAATTGAACCGAAAAAGACGAGATTTCAAGAATTTCATCAAAACAAATAAGTTTTAAATTAAAGACCATGAAATTAAACCAAACAAAAACAAATTTTCAACCAATAATATGTTTCAGTCAACAAACAAAACAAATGTCAATCAAAGTGTGGAATTTTCAACCTGAAAAAGCAATTTTTCTACAAAATAATAAAATTCCAACCACAAGAGACGAATTATGAAACAAAAATATACTCGTATTAGTAGACTTTAAATTAAAAAGAAAAAAATTTCAACCAAAAAATATGACTTTTCTACCAAACGGTGAACTTTCAACAAAATAATATTTTCGAACAAATATTTAATTTCTTAACTAAATCATAAAATTCTTAACCAAAAAAAAGTTCGAATTTAGGCAAAAGAACGAGAAAAAGTGAAATAAGGGGAATATTTTTGGAAAGGAGTGAAAAAAGATGAATGGTTTAATGAAGGGAGAAATAAGGGAATAGGGAAAAAAAGTTTGAAGTCAGCTATTTCTATAATTAATTCTTTAATATTTAGAGAACTTATTTATAAACAAGTAGAATAAAAAATGTGCTGCAGTTAATCTATTGGTGTTCTTCTGCAAGAATTGCTGGATTTCACGAAACCAAGAGTTACGTATGGAAACCTGCACTAGTCGTAATACTTTCCCTATTACGTGTATGTCACTATAGAGTAAATCGATTACGTTACATGGACAAATATAGAGATTCTCATCATTTAAAAAACGAGCCTAACTTTTGTATACAATCACCTTTATATTATTTTTATTCAATTCCAATTATTATGATCGATTCGTATAAAATTTGGATTTCTTCTCTTATAATTCTAATTAAAAACACACTAGAAAGAAGAAAATTTTAATAGAATGACGATCAGAAGAAAATAGATGGTGATCCCCTAATGAGTAAATGATGCAATATGCATGTGTGACGAGAAATCCCGTTTGGTCGCCGGAAGCAGACCAGAAATAGATTCTGGAGTCCTAAGACTAAAAACTTGCAAATGAAATTATGCATTCGAATCTTTACTATAGAATCGCTGCTAATCCTGTTTTATTCGATTATATATTTATCGAATTATTACAAGATTTATGTATTGAGTGCCATTTTCTTATTTTATATTGTGCATTTTGGAATTAGTATACAAGTTTATGTTACAAACTATACACTCTTTCCCCTTTTACAAAGAATTCTTCTATTTCCCCAGTTTTTAAGAAAGGTTCTCATTTTCTCGTGTTTTTGTTTGCTTAAATTCGAAATAAATTACACTGGAACTTGGATTTACCAACGGTTTTGGAAGATGGTTTCAGTAGCCTTCAGTGGTATATCCAGACCGTTCACCTGTAAACATTCAGTGGCGTGGGAACCAGTTTCACTTAGAATATATAATATTACCGCGCACTTCCCCTTCACGCTTGGTCTCGGGCCTCACTTTCAGCTCGAAATTGCAGCGGCAACAATACACATAAACAGTTATGCTTGACTGATTCAATCCAAGTTCCAGTGTAATAGAGCTCAATAAGAAAATCTAAATATTTTTGTTTGAATATTCACTATTTTTGGTTGAAAAGTCTACTAATACATTTTTGGTTCAGAATTATTCTTTCATGGTTAAAAATTCGAATATTTGATCACTAAACTTTTTGTTTCGAAAATTCATCTCCATTGGCCAAAATTTATTTATATTTTTTTGCTATTTTGTCGAAAATTCATTCTTTTCGTTGAAATCAACTATTTTGTATTTAAATAAACATCTTTCTTGGTGGAAATATCAATTACATTTCTCATTGAAAATAAATTTTTGTTTGAAAATTTAACTACTTCGTGGAAAGTTAAACTACCAGTATTTTGTTAAAAATTAATTTTTTTGTGTAAGAATAATCATTTTTGTTAAAAATTCATATGTTTGGTGAAAAATTAACATATTTTGTTGAAAATTCTTCTTTTTATTTTGAATTTTTTTTTTAAACTGATAATGTAATAACTGGTCAATAATTTTATTTGAACTCTGAATTATTTGGTTTTAGGTTAACATTTATGTTAGAAATTCATATGTCTGGTTGAAAATCCAACTGTTTTGTAGAAAAATCTTTTTTTTTTCTTGAAAATTCAATAATTTGGTGGAGAATTAAACAATTTGGTGAAAGTGAACATTTTCGTTGAAAAATTAATTGCTTTGCAGATACTTCATCTTTTGGTAAAAAATAAAAGAGATTGATTACAAATTCTTGTATTTCGTGAAAATGTCGTCTTTTTTAGTAAAAAAAAAAACAATAAATTTGTTGCTGTTAATAATTCACCGTTTTAGTTTGAAAATTTGTCTTTTATGGTAGAAATTAGTCTTTTTGGTGAAGAATTCATATTTATGGTCGAGGATTCCAACTTTTTTTATATCTCTCATTTTTTCTGGAATTTAACTGGTTGAATGTTCATTTATTTATTTTTCTTTAAATTAATTTTTTAAACCTAAAATTAAACTATTCCATTTATGGTCGAAAATTTAACTGTTTAGTTGAAAATTCAACTATTTTGCCGAAAATTTAATTTTTGGTTGAAAATTAAAATAATTTGTTGAATTACTATTTTTGGACAAAAATTCAATTGCTTTGTTAAAAATTAATCCTTTTGGACTGATAGTTTTTATCTTTTGTGGTAGAAAAGTCATTTTTTTGGTTGAAGATTTATTGATCTTGATCGAAAACGAATTTTTTTGGTGAAAATGCAACTGTCTTCTAAAAAATGCATCTTTTTGGATTAAAAATTTTAATTTGCGGTTAAAAGTTCAATTACCTTGTTGAGCAATCGTCTCTTTTGCTTGAAAGGTCAACTATTTGGTTGGAAATGCAACTGCATGGTTAAAAATTTATCTTTATTGTTTGAGAATTAACTTTCTTGTTAGAAATTCATCTTTTTGTGTTTAAAATTTAACTGTTCTCTAAAACAGTCTATTATATAAACAATCTATTTTTAATGTAAATCCAACTGCTATTCCCATATTTTCGTGAAAACCCTCTCTATTTACAATGTTCGGAGATAATTTTAGGCTATGAAATTTGATGTTAGTTTATTAGTAAAAGTTTAGATGCATGCATGTGAGGAAAAACGCATAATGCAGCTTTCACTGCAATGTATTCATATTAAGCAATCATTGTTTTATTGTTCGAAAATGTAAGAGTATAAATAATTAAAATTATAAAACCCCTTATAGCTTTCGAAGTATTCTAATTATCCTTAAAAGGAAACTAAAGAAGGCAATAAGGCTTCCTTTGTATTTAAGATGAACACAATAAAAAGATAAGAGCAAGAAAAGCAAAAGTGAGACCAGAAAACCGGTATTGAGGCACAAGAAGAAGAGTTTCATGTTGGGGAATAGTATACTTCCACTGACAATAAAAGAACAGCAAAACCCACGCAACGTAAAGATGGCACCATTTCCTCTTTTGGGTCATGCGGGTCTTACGAATTTAGAAAGTGCAGTTTTTCTCACTCGCTAATCGAATTTCGAGAATTGGGAGTTTTTAGGTCGTAAGAGTTGTATAAAAACTATTAACAATATTTTTACTGCATTGTAATCATCATTTACTGCACATTTTTCATTTAGTTTTCAGAATAAACATAGTAACTTGAGGTTTTTAATTTGAATTTTTCCTATTTTGAATATATTAATAATTTTAAATGCATTCGCTTGGACTTAAAAATTGTAGTTCTATTAAGGGTTTTAATTTGAAATTACATTACTCTGAATAAGATATATGTTTAATTTACACGTTTTCGAATGTTTAAATTAAAAATTTGTAGTTCATTTAAAATAATACAAACAATCTCACATTTTGTAAAATTGTTAATTTTTTAAGATTCTTAGAATAATACTTAAAGAAAAAACGTCTCTCTTTTGATTAACTGAGGTAAACATTTATGCCTCAATTAAAAAAAAAAACTTACGGTATTAATAAGCAACGCTACAGATTGGAACAAATCTTGAACTTAGTGTTCCTATTTTAAAAATATGTATTCAAATCGAAATGAAATTTACTTTTTTATGAACTCTTTTATGCACCAAAAGAAGAACATAAACAACTCACAAGTCAGAATTAGACATCCAACTTTCTATTTACTGGCTAACTAGAAGGAAATAAAAAAGGAAAAAAACCGAGTGAAAAAGGAAAGAGTCAACAAAAACCAACTCTTTCCATATTCTTTCTTCGTCTTTTTTTATAATACTAGGGAACCAATTGGTTCCCTGCATGCATATTGATATGTTTCGAAGCAAATTAAGATTTCCTCATCAGAAATTATTTACAGGAAAAATACCTGTATGAACAAAAAAATTATTTTAATTAAATTCATTTATGACTTAAAAATGAAAATATAGAAATTAATTTTTCTTAGGTCTATCTTCCCACTTTATGCAATACAGCCAATTTCAGTAATTTACACATCAAATAAAATTTCTTAATACTGTTTAACAATCCTCCAATCATATCCATTCCATTTTTTCCAATTTCTATAAATGACGCTGAAATGTATGTTTTCTGATTTTGCTGTATAAAAGTGTTTATAAGAAAGTAGATTTGCTTTCGATCTAAAAGAGTTAAAGAAACTTAAAAATATTTTCAATTATTTCAATAAAATGCTGACGACTCTTGACTATTTTTTCTATTTCAAAGAATTCCAAAACATTTTAGTAAAAGCTTTTACGATAATAAAATTATATGGGTGGGAACCAAACATTTGACACTGTCATGTCTGTAGAATATTATACGTTTGTGTTTAGAGGAATAATTTTTTTAATTACGGCGTTTTATTAAGCCTATCCCCCCATAATACTCTATGTGTCAAATATTTTTATTTTACTTGATAGAAAGCCAAAGACTTGATTTTTAAATACACGTATTTTTTGGGAATAACTTGCAGAATTACACTATAAAAGCTATGTCCCCGTTCCCAATTACAGATTCAGAATTCTAATCACTTTTTAAATGTCTCCGTGTTTTTATGTCATATATAGTGACCTACTTAAGGCATAACAGGGTTTACTATTACAAGAACAATAAGAAGGAAACTAATCAATATTCAAATTATTTTTTAATTTAAAAACAATTTTAAATAACCTTAAAGTTAATTGTGTCATTAATTTTATTGTAAATAATAAAAAAAATCTGAAAAAATTCAAATTCTTCCTCGTTTATTATTATCTAAAATGCTTTTATCAGAAAAAACTTTAATTAAATAATAACAACTTTGCTATTTCGAATCATATCATAAGATTCGGAAAATTACAGAAATTTTAAAAAAGTACACCATTAGTACCAAAAGAAGTTTTTGAAAAATACTGGAAGTCAACAATTTATTTATCCATATGTAAACCTACTTAATGTCTTTTGATCTCATACGAAAATAAGTCAAGTTCAGAACATTTTTTGCGTGTTACTTAATTGAGATATCGTCATGCGACTGATAACATTCTCTGCCATAGTATGACAATTACATACGTGAGAAAAGTTGTACTAATCAAAATATATATTCTGCTTTGAAAGTATTACAAAAACTTCTACGTATATTCACAGTATCTAGGTATTAAAAAGAATTTTATACCTTTAAATCAGAAGTTAACTTAAATTAAGCATAAAATATGTTTCAATTTGAGACAGCAATATTTGAATTTCAGAATTTATTCAAACGCTTTCTTAATTTCAGATAAACTGTACTTGAACCAGATAAATTTTTGCTAAATTTAAGTTTAGTTCTCAATTGAATGTCAAAACAATTTAAAGATGTAACAATTTAAAGTTATCTTGTTGACTGTTGTTAAAAATTATAAATGTAAACATGTATCAACGAAACGCGCAGTTTAAATAACGAAATTCGACTTTGTACCTTACGTACAAAATAATGTTTGCCAGGAATTTCCGTCACTATTTGTACATTTTCTTGGCTCAATTTTCTGCCTTAGGATTATCACATTGCCAGCAAGATATGGTATTGCTAAAGATAATAATAATTTATTATTGGGAAATTGAAATTAGAGACTCATCTCTATTGTTGTATATTATTCATGCGTATAAAGACACGAAATAATATACTTTAAAGAAAAGACAAATCCCTTTTTTATTAGTATGCTTTTTTTTTACAATTTAAAGAAACAATCAATCAAAATTGGGAAAAGGAACGACTCCTTCAGTATTCTAGAAAAAAATTATCATATCTAAAACTGCTAAATTTGTATTAGTTTATTTAAGTTTCTGATTAACACGTCTTTTTAAAAGTATTTAGCTAGGAAAATTCATATAACTTTCGCTGGCTTTTGTCCAAATAATGTGACCGTGGACCTGGTATTGAATTTATGATTTTGTGGGTTGCTACTATTTTTGATGCAGTTGCAAACTTGCAGGGAAAAGCAAATAAATGTGTATTAGCAAGTAATTTAAATGATTTTAGAATTTTTTATAATCAACGAAAAATTGTGCAGCCTTATAATTAAAATAAAAGTAAAAGCTTTACGATTCTTTTATAAAAATAGTATTTAGTGAAGAAACACATGTTATATAAGCCATCTGTAATTGACAAATAACATCCGCTCCTTTTGAAAAGAAAAGACTTTTACGAGCCTTCATTTCTAAAAAAAAGAGAATCGTGAATCATCTTTTTTTTAGTAGTTAACCTAGACATATATTCCTTCTATGACTAGGTAAAATTTGTTTTGAGTTTGACTAAGTTAGCTGACTTCTTTGTTTACATTGTGACTAAGCATCAGCAAACAAAATTCCAGACAATGCAAGTATATTTTCATGTTTTATTCTCAACCTTAAAAAGAAATTGATAATAATTAATTGATCGTACAAAGTGCAGCCTTCATAAAAAAAATGAAGTTGTTGAATCTCAATGTGCAAAGTACACCTTGAAAAAAACTCCGGTCGTTTGCATTGAATAAGCATTTTAGCAATAATTCATTATGAATCTGATACTCCAGGTCCACGTGACATTGTTCCACGTTGATTTGTACCTTTTTCACAATGACGTGGAAAGAATATGAAATTTGCGTTAATAAATGAAAGCTTGTTACAGAATTTATTATAGACTTGAATCTCTTTCTTTAAAAACGAAACCAATAAAATTCCACATAAAACAGTCATACCCAATTTTTGAAAAAATTCTGAATTACTTCTTTATTTATCAACGAATATAAAAAAAATTTATTTTGGAAGTATACATTTTTTTAAACAAATACGATGACAAATACGCGACGAGTGTTTAAAAATTAATTGAATTCATTACAAATAAACCAGTGTATTAAAATAGTTTTGTGGGGATTGGCAGCGACTGGTTACTTAATTCCAAATAAATTTGAACAATTTATGGACAAAAAGAATTTTTATCTGAATTAATGAAAGTGAACAAATAATGTATTACTTTATAAAAAAATTTATAAATAATTATCCATATCAGGTTTTGATGATGGAATAAAGACAATGTTTTATTTGTTGACACTAAAACTTGTAAGTATCATATTTAATCATCCAATGAACAGCGATAATTGTTTAAACAATCCGTATTAATAAATTTTATATTTGGCTATTTTTGGACCTTTCTCAATAACTGGCTTCTAAATTTTTTTTAGACATTTCGATAACCACCCACTATTTTTATTGTTATTAAAACTGTTATAAAGGACTATGTTAAAGAAACATAATTAATAGTGAAAATCCTATATTATATACTGATTTGTACGGATATGTTAATTCAATTATTAATGACAATAATAATAGTGGATCGTTCTTGAAGTGTCTAAAAAAGTTTAATTATTGAAAAATAGCCACATAGTGTATTTGTTAATTAGGTTTACTTAAACAATTATAAAATTATATAGATTCATAGCAAGAATTACTTGATAAATAAGTGGCGGTTAATTATGTGAAAAAATGGAATTTTACTTATAAATACATAACATGATACAAATTTATTCAAAAAATTGTTGTTAACAATAACAAATGTTTACAGCAGATTCAATAAATATTTAAACATTTGAGTTCCTATCAAACATCATTTATAATACGTACTTGAATAATATAATAATAATATAAAATAATAATATAATAATATAATATCACTTCAAGAGTCAAAAATTATATTTTGATTTTTGTTACTGAATAAAAAAATGTTTTTGGTAGCAAAATGAATAAAAAATATTCAAAATACGAGTTCGGCTACAATTTTGAATGAATTTCAAAGTTTTTCATTCAAATTAAAGTTGACTTAATTCTTTAAAGATCCCCCGAGGCCGATTTTGAACATAAATTTTCTTATCTACTTTATTTAAAAACAAAGTTGAAAAATGTTGTAAAATTTGGGATACCGTTGCTTTAATAATACGTTATTAATTCAAAACGATTGATATTGGAGTGAAATTGATAAAAAAAAGCATTCAAAAACCATACATTGATAGTAGTTTTAAATTAATAACTTGTTATTAACAATTGTATGATTATAAACAATGGTAGGTGATTTTCAAATGGTTTTGGATATTTATAAAGAGATTTCCGTATTCAGAGCCTGCATGAAAAAGTGCATGGACGTTAAAGAAGCTAGAGAAGTATGCCAGGACAGAAAAGTATGGCGGAAAAT
>JAAAKG020073774.1:0-41058 GCA_010014905.2 Druon quercuslanigerum
ACATAAAAAAAACAATTTTTCTGACGACAAATGCCTGAATAATGCATTTGTTTATTAAATTTATTTATAATATTGACGAGAATAGTATTAAGAAAAGTTTTTTTTATTAAAATATTGTTTCCATTCAAATTTCTTGCAATGTAAATAAAAAAAGTTAAATTATTGAAAATCATAGAAAACAGATTTTCAACAAATAATTTGGTTCTAAAAATTTTTATTGTTTATTCTATGATGATGGAATATTTTTATATAATGTAAATCCATGAAATGAAATTAAATGAAATTCAACTATTAGGTTAAGAAATCGACTTATTATTTAAAAATTTATTTTTCGAAATTTAAGTTTCATGATTTAAATGAAAAATTAATTTCTTTTGTTAAAATTGATTTTTTTGTCTTTGTTCGTTTTTTTTACAATTTCGTTGAAAATTCGTTTTTGTTTTGGTTTTAAATTATTTTTTAAATCGAAAATTAAACTATTCCATTTTTGATGTGCAAATTATATTTTCTATTTAAAAACTCCTATATTTCTTTAAAATTTTTCCTATTAGTTAAATCTTCTTATTATTTAAAAGGTAACCTTTTCGGTTTAAACTAAATTTCTTTGTCTGCAAATTTAACTATTACATTTTCGGATAAAAAAATATTTTCCTTGAATAAAAATTCATCTTTTTATGTTGAAACAACCCCAATAATGGTTGGTTACGAGCATAACTTTTATTTTCTTTTTCCCCCTCATTTTCTGAGTTACCAATATAAAAAAAAAATTAATTACCCCCAGTGAATTACACAATTGCAGAATTGGTTCCCGCTGACGGATAATCGTATCTGAAAAGAAAGTAAATATAAAAATGAAAAAGGTCCGAACGTGAGAGCACTTCTCTGAATTTCAATAAATCTTTAATTTCGCACGTGTGTTCAGTATCTCGAATCCAATCAAAAGGCCGTCTCTCCTCTGAAATGTTATTGGCAACTATTGGAAGACCTGGATGGTCGTCGGAGGATGAGAGAAGATTTAGGCGAGGATGACTTTGCGAGAACAGCCCGGTCCAGCGGTTCAATTTCTGGCGTCAATTAAAAAGTGACGCGGACCGAGGAAAATCAGTAATTAACAAAGCGGTCCCTCGGATGCCAAGTTTGCTGCCTCCAATTCGATACCTCGTTAATCGAGCGCTATATGAGAATCGGAAGAAATTTTCGATCAGAATCTACCGTGAATAAACTATCTGAATCTAAGTTTTACCAAATGAAGAGATCATCCAAGATCAAGAGCTCAATCTTCCCATGATCGATATGGGGAAAAAAGTTCTCACTTTTAGGCTTGCCGCTCAACTTCTAATACTGGTAAAAACATTATGGATAGAGTCTCGATGATGGATCGCTGATCTTGAATCAGGCGAAAGATTCACGCCCTCATCTGAATGGGATTACAATTTTTAATGAATTTCGCTACATCAAGTCTAGTCTATTTAAACAAGGTGTTCTGAATTAATATTTTTTACTTTCTTGAACTAAATCAGTGAAAAAGTCACTGCCCATGTACAAATTTTGATCGGGTTTTGGAAGGGCCCCGGCTAGTTTTCCTTATTTTTGTTAGGGCACTGATCGGGAAAAATAGGAAGGGCCCCGACTAGTTCTGTAACACCGTTTTAGTCGGGCTCTATCTAGCATTTCTAGTGAGGTCCTAACGAGAATATCATTTATTGATTTAAGTCATTATTTTCACTTTTTTCACTAGATTTTACATACTTACTTACTTACTTTATTTACTGTGAAAGGTGAACAAATTAGTAATTTAATTTTTTTTGGTTATATTTACACACATTTAGTTCATAAGAACTTCTAAAGATGGCTCTGCATCATATATACTGCAGCGCCATCTTTAAAAAGTTAATCTGAGGAAAGCTGACTACGCCCTGACCAGTGCCTGACTAGCATTTTTATGCTTCTTCTATCTTAATCAAGAACTAACTAAAGTCTGGCTCAAATACAGGATTAGGGCCTAATTAGAATCAAATATAGTTTTTCTAGTCACGAGGAATAAAAAATATAAGCAGTGCCTTAAAGGGTCCTGATTAGAACTTACTAGTCCAGGTAATCTAGTGGGATTGTGACTGCTGCCTTACTTGAAATGGGGCGATTTCTGCATGGGTGGTTAAATAATTATTTTTAATTAAAACTAGTTAATCAGTAAGTTTACGACTTTGACTGGATGAACCAGTAATCTTCCCAATTTGAGTGGGAGGATCAGTAAGTAAATTAGCCAAAACAACGTGACTGCATACACCAGTGACGCCAAATTATAGATTCGACCAGTGATAAGCTCATGGACGACAACGCCTACATACGGCCAGATGACTATTGATGGTACTGAAAAACCAGTGAACCTTACTGATTAAGCCAGTGCTCCTAAATGATTAAACCAGTGAACCACACTAATGAAGACAGTGATCATCACTGATTAAGCCAAAGATCCTGAATAAATAAACCAGTTGACATCACCGAATAAGCCAATAATAATTACTGATTTAAACAGTGAACCTCAATGATTAAATCAGTGGACATCATTAATTAAACCCTTGCATTTCACTGATTAAACCAGTAAAGGGATATTGCTTCATATTAATGTAGGAATGATATAAAATTACAAAAATAATTTAAAAGTTAATAATAACCATTGTTATAAACAATTCTTACAGAAAAATATTAAAATTTAAGATTTTTTCAAATTATAATTTTCTTCAATCGCCAGAATAACTTCAGATATTTTTAACATAATAAATATTTAATAATATTTGATAAAATATAACAATTTAAATTTTTATAAACAAATTTAAAATTTTGGCTGTTTCGCATAGAAATTTGTTTGTTTTTGCAGTGGAAAGATTTTAAGCAATTGGATGAATGACTGCTAGTCAAAAAAATATTTAAAAAGTTAACAGTAACAATTGTTATACTTTTTCTAAGTGAAACTGCTAAAATTTAAAATTTGTTTATATAAATTGTTTATAAAGATTTAGGTTGTTATATTTCACTAAGTATTAAAAAAGATACATTTTTCAAGAATATCAGTAGCCGTTCTAGCAATTAAAGAAAATTAAGATTTGATAAAACCTTAAATTTGAATATTTTACCACGAGAATTATATATAACAATTGTTATTGTTAACTTTTCTAATATGTTTGTGACAAGCATTCATCCAATAGCTTAAAACATTTCCAGTGCAAAAAAAAAAAACTTCTATGCGAAAGGGCCAAAATTTTGGATTTGTTTATCTAATTTGTTTATCAAAAATTTAATTGTTATGTTTTATCAAATATAATAAAATGTTTATTCTTCTAAAAAATACCTGAAGTCGTTCTGGCGATTGAAGGAAATTATAATTTGAACAAATCTGAAATTTTAATATTTTGCCATAAGAATTCTTTATAATAATGGTTACTATAAACTTTTAAATTATTTTTTTTTTTTTGATTATATATCATTTCTACATTAATATGAAGCACTTTTAGTAAACAGAATTTTTTTTTATTGATAATAAGACTATTTGCTAATTTGTTCATAAAATTTGTTTATAACAAAGAAATGGACTAATGACCAAATTATTTGCATTCTGTAAGTCCCTTAACATTCATTTAAGACAGTATAAAGTTTACCTAATCAGTTGTTGAAGCGCAAAAAATAGTTGTGTAAAAAATTTTAGTTTTTCTATACTTTCAGTGAAAAAGCTATTAATAAACAAGTAGAAGAGACAAAATTTCAGAGCGTTAAGCTTTTGAGAATTTAATAAACTTTAATTTAAAAAAAAAAATTAAAAATCGGGCCAAAATTGAAGGCTTTGGTTCAAAATACCTTTGGACCGATTTAGATGTTTTTTTTATAAAAAGCTAATCAAATTTCAAAGGAAGTTGTCGAGCCTGATTTTTAATTTAGTTTTTCCATTTGTTTATAAATAAATAAACATGACAAAAAAATGGCAATTTTTTCTATTTGACGTTCCCTCTGCTCGTAAATAATAGAAAAATTTTTGTAATCACCGACGTTTTATAGATTTACATTATATAAAGACATTCCATCCTGACAAAAAAAAACAAAACAATTTTTATAAACAAATTATTTGTTGAAAATATGTTTTCTTAAATTTTTGATTATTTAACGTTTTTTTAAGTTATATTGCAAGAAATTTGAATGGAAACCATATTTTGATGAATAACATTTCTCTTAATATTCTTGTTAACTACTATTCTTGTTAATTTTATAAACAAATTTAATAAACAAATGCATTATTTAGGTCTTTTCCATCAGAAATATTCTTTTTTTCGATGCCAATTTTTAAAAATTAGAAACCTTAAGATCATTTCAGAAATTTATTAATTTGTTGCTGAATTTTATAATTTTTTCAAAAAAATTTAATAAAAAAATGCATTATTCGAGCACTTATCGACGGCAAAAATTCGTTTTTTGTCAATTCCAGTCGATTTAATTGAGAACTTCATGTTAATTTCAGCAACATTCATAATTAGCTTATAAATTTTAAGATTTTTTAAACAAATTTAATAAACATTAAACAAATTTAAAGTAGTGACTTTAAAGAAAAACGAGTTTTTACTTCAGCAAATAAACCAAAATTGCATTTTAAAATTAACTTTTTTTAACAAAAACATACAATTAATCAACAAATTCTTAATCTTACAGAAATTATCGTGAAGTTTCCAATTAAAAGGACGAAAATTGAAAAAAAAAAACAAATTTTTCGTCAAAAGATGCCTAAATAATGCTTTTTTTTATTAAATTAAAAAAAAAATTTATCAAATAGTGATGGATGTTGCTAAAATTATTATGAAGGTCCTAATTAATAGGGCTTAAAAAAAATATATATGTCGATAAGTTTGCGAATAATGCATTTGTTTAATAAATTTGTTTGAAAAAATCATAAACTTCAGCAAAAAATTATGAAGTTTCTGAAATTATCTTGAGCTTCCTAATTTAAAAAAATTGACTTCGAAAAAAAAAAATTTTCTGATGAAAAATGACTGAATAATGCATTTGTTCATTCAATTTGTTTATAATATTAACAAGAATAGTATAAAGATAAATTTTTTTAATTAAAATAATGTTTCCATTCAAATTTCTTGCAATATGAATTTCAAAATAGTTAAATTATTGAAAATTTTAGAAAAGACATTTTCAACAAATAATTTATTTATAAATTTTGGTTTGTTCCTTGTATTATGATAGAATATCCTTATACAATGTAAATATATGACACGTCGGCGATTGCAAAAATTTTTCTATTATTGACAATCACCGGGAACGTCAAATAGAAAATCTTGCCATTGTTTCATCATATTTATTTATTTATAAAAAATTAAAACAATAAATTAAAAATCAGGTTCGACAACTTTCTTTGAAATTTTATCAGTTTTTTCTAAAACTTGCTGTTCTGCATATTAAAATGTGTATAACTTTTTTTCTATGAGAGGAAAAACGAATTTTATTGCATAATTATCTAGTTAATAGTTTAAACAATATAATTTATAAAAAAAAATTCTCCTACGACAAGGAGAAGTTTGTTAAATTACCATGTGTTTATTTCAAAATTAATTATTTATAAAAATAACATTTTTTTACGTCAATCATATTTTATTATGTTCTTGTCTTATTTTTAAGAATGCAAATCAGTTTTATGTTTAGATTCATAATTATTCGCTGAAATATCGTAATTTAAAATAAAAGTCTTGTAAATGTTTATTTGTTTATAACTATTCAACAAATTGAAATTTCAAAAAACTATTTCAGGGTTTTTTTCAACAAAAAAGTTGAGTTCTTAAACAAATAGTTTAATTGTTAACTAAAAAGATACATTTTCAATAACGCAGGTTCTTTTCCTATTAAAAGATTCCAATTTTTAACGAAAAAGTAAAATTTTCAATTGAGAAAGATTTTTAAGCAAAAATAGAATTAACATATTTTAAATTTAAAAATTATTTTTAAACAAAGAATGAAATTTTTTGAAAAAAATAGTAAAATTTTTAATAAAATAATAAATAAATTAATCTTTACCAAACAATTAAATTTAAAAAAAATATAAATTAAAAAAAAATATGAATCTTCAGCCAAGGAAATTCCATTTCAAACAGAGTATTTAAACCCTTGAGCAAGCAGGTTAGTTTTAAACTAAAAAAGATACATTTTTTAACCGAAAATGATATGGCTAAATGTTTACTTAAAAATTAATTTTTAACACAAAAGACAATTTTTGATATTGCTGCCATAAATTTTTTTGTTTTAAATAAATAAAAGTTGTATTTAAGAAAACAAGATGAGTTTTGAACCAAATAGTCACAAAAAATAAAAAATTTTTAACCAAAAACTCAAATTTTCATTGAAAATAGTTGAATTTTTACTTCTAAAATGCGAATATCTAATAAAGCAGTTGATTTTTTAACCAAGGCGGATAACTATTAATAAAACTGTTAAATTTTTATGAAAATAATTAAATTTTATTGCATTTTTTAACAAAGAACATAAAATTTTTACCCAAAGAGAAAAACTTTAAACAAAAGAGTTGAATTTCCAGCTAGAAATAAAATTTTATTTTTCATCTTTAAAAGACGACTTTTTAATAAAATAATTGCATTTTATCATAAGAATTATATTTTCAGCAAAATAATAAACTATTCAACAAAAAATCATACATTCTTAACCAAAAATATATTAGTAGAATAGTAGTCATTTAAAAAAAAAAGTAATCTTGTTGCTTACAACTTTATCTTTTTGTTTTAATATTCATTTTTTTAGTTGATAATTCAACTCCTTTATTTTTTTTTATTAACCTGTTTACTTACAAATTTCAAAATTTTGTACAGAATTCATCTGTTTTGTTAGAAAGTTGATTTTTGAATAATTAATTAACTAATTGTTAATTGTTGAAAGTTAAACTTCTTAGTCAAAGATTAAATCGTTTGGGTTGAAAAATTTAATATTTAGTTCAAAAATCTTTTTTTTCCTAAATGTTCACAATCTTAATCAGAAATTAAATTCTTTGATTAAAATTTTAACATTGTCTTGCAAATTTGTCTTTTTTGTAAAATATTTGTATTCTCAGTTAGAAATGACTCTTTTTGTTTGAAATTTCATTTCTTCAGTTGACAATTTTCAGAATTTCATGAAAAATTTATTTTTCAACATTAATTTTTGTAATGCATAATGCAACAACTACTTATGCAATTTTTAGTTTAGTATTGATCTTTTTCAATTAAAAAATTCATCTACTTAGTTACAAATTTATGCATTTTGTTAAAAATCCATCTTTCTGGTTGAGAACTCATCTATAAATAAATAGTAAACCATTAATATTCTTGATTGAAAATTTATGCTTCTCGCTATTGAGAATTCCGACGTAGGATACGATATCGGTAACGACGCCGAAAATTACGAAGGACACCAGGTCGGAAACGACACCGTAAACAAGGTCGGAAACCACTTCGTAAACGAGGTCGGAAACGACACCGTACATTAGGTCGGAAAAGGCAACGTAAGCGAGGTCGGAAACCACACCGTAAACGAGGTCGGAAACGACATCGTAAATGACGCCGGATGCCTTTCCGGCGTCGTTTACGACTACGGCTCCAATGTGAAATTTTTTAAAAATTTGTATTAATAAATATGATAAACTAAATAAAAGATTAAGTGTACCAATTGAATTTTACTTGCCACAGTATGTTCAACTTAAATTATAATTGACATTTTTATTATTATGCATATTTAATTCGAATAAATCAGATAATAATAATTTTCTCTTTCAGGGTGATGAAGATTTTAAATTATCTGACTTGTGCGAATTAAATGTGTATAATAACAACAATTTTAATTTTAATTTAAGTTGAAAGAACTGTGCCAAATAAAATTCACTTGGTACATAACCTTTTTTCAGAGTATCATGGTTATAAGTACATAATAAGAAAAAATTTAAGCTGGAACCGTAGTCGTCGACTACGCCAGAAACGACGTATTATTCGGTTCCAAATTCCAATCTTGTATTCGGAGTCGTTTACCGTGTCATTTCCGACGTCGTTTACGGTATTTTTCCGGCATCGTTTCCGGCGTCGATTACGGTATTTTTTCCGACATCGTTTCCGGCGTCGTTTCCGATATATTTCCGGCATCGTTTCCTGCGTAGTTTTCGGCGTCGATACCAATGTCGATCCTACGTCGGATTTTTCGATGGGGCTATATTAAAAATAAACTAGTTGCTCAAATTTTCATTTTTTGGGTAAAAGCTTCTTTTTTTGGGTAGAAAATGTAGAAAATTTGGCTTCTTCATTAAAAAATCATCTTTTTGGTTTAAAACGGATTTCTTTGGTTAAAAATGCAAGTATTTTTTGGAAAATTCCCTTTTTTTTGGAAAATAAACGTTTTAAACCGACAATATAATGATGCCGTTTCTTTTATTAAAACTCGATTTTTTTAACAACGAATTTAAGTATATGGTAAAAATTTAAAGGGTTTTTTGAAAATTGGCCTTTTCTGTTGAAAAATCAAATATTTAATTAAAAATTCATTTTTTTTTGTTAAAAGCTCTTTATTTTAATTAAAAATTCATTTCTATGGTTTAACATAAATATATATTCTTTTGGTTGTTGACAATTTGTTCTTTGGGCTAAAAAGTCAACTACTTGGTTAAAGATTCTTATTGAATCCAAAATGAATTCTTCAGTTTAAAATTGAACGATTTTATTGGAAAAAAATTGTCTTTGAAAGTTAGTGTTCTTGGATGAAAATTCTTGTAATTTAATCAGAATTTGTTTTTTTTTCTTGAAAAATCAACTGTTTGGTTAAATTTTTTTTTGGTTAAAGGATCATCATTTTCATTTAGGAATTATTTATTTGGTTTAAAAAATTCAACTTTTTTAGTGAAATTTAAAAAAAAATTAATCTATTTAACTAAAACTTTAAATATTACATTATGGGTTGAGATATATTCTTTTTTGTTAAAAAAGGACTATTTCGTTAAAAATTACCTTATTTTTGTGAAAATTGGGCTTATTTGCTATAAAATTAATCCTCCTCATTAAAATGCATGACCTTGTTGAAAAAATATACTATTTGTTTAAAAGTTATCTTTTTTATTGAAGATTCATCACATGGATTAGAAATTAAATTCTTTAGCTTAAAATTTATTATCTTGAAAATTCACATTTTTATTTTGGTTTTGGAATTTCTGCTGCACTTTTATTTCATAAACAATCCCTTTTTATAATCCAAACTCTCCCAAATCATGTTACATAATTTTTGAATAAAGCCTTACTACATAAATTAAATGAAAAAGTAGAATCAGCAATATAAATCATATTAGGCGTCAGCTTTATTGCAGCTATGATCGATTTTAAAATCGTGTTTCCTGATCATGTGGTGAATATTTTTCGCTAAAGATCTAAGATAACGGACTCGAGTCACGTACGTCTTTTGCAGCATTATCTCGTCGAAAGAACCGTTTTGTGTAAAAAAAATTTGGCACTTTCATGTACTTCCATATTAATCACTCTGATCTTTCACAGCGTCAGCTTGGAATAACGGGAGAGCCAAGCCACTTTTTCGTCATGTCAGCTGCTACCTGTCTTTTTACGATCGCAGTATGGTTTTCCATTGTCTCTAAGTAAATTAGATCTTTTGAAAAAAAATTTAAATCTATTACTCACACTATTAGAAATTTCATTAGGAGTGGAGATGTCCGAATGAGATAAGCATATTTTTAGAAACTTGAAGCAATGGATAAAGTTATGGAGAAAAAAAACATTTTATTAGGTTTCTAATGCTCTAAAATAATTAAAAAGGTAATTATTAATCATTATTAGTTGATATTAATACATCAAAGCCGTTTAAAGATCTTTTTCTTTAATTTGCACGATTTAGGCAGTTTGAATTTTCCCGCGAAAGATGACGTCATAGAGATGTAGCCAATCTGTGCTTTTGGCGAAAAATGCCGCGAACGGATCAATACTCAAATTTTAATGAGAAAAAAAACGTATTTCTTAGTCAATAAAATTTTATTTCCTCTTGAAATATGTTAACGAGCTACTAAATACTTAAATTAACTTTTTTGGGTAGAATATCAACTATTCTATTTTTCGTTGGAGATTAATATTTTTGGTTAAGAATTCTTACTTTTTAACGAAAAATTGGTCTATTTATTTTCATATAGTCTGAATGTATTTTATGTCGTTAAAAAATATTATTTTTTTGGTATGAAATTGATTTTTTTGGGTAAAAATTCAACTCTTTGACTTTAAGTTATTTTTATTAAGTTGAGGATTTAAGTATTGTTTCGAAAATGTGACTTTTTTGGTTAAATTAAACTACTTTTAATTTAAAAAAAAAGTTATCTGAAATGCTATCCATACAGTTTTCTTTTGAAAATTATGTTGTTTTTTATGAGGAAAACTTATTTAGATGGTTCAAAGCTAAACTAATTGTTAAAAGTTTTTAATTTTTTTGATATAAATTCGTAACTTTAGTTTCAAATTTATTTTATAGGTTGAAAATGTTACTACGTTATTGAAGATATATTATTTTCTTGGTTAAAATTGATTTTTTTAACGGGTATTTTAATCTGTTTTATAAAAAATGGGACTTTTTTAGTGTAAATTAATATATTCTAATCCAAATTTCAATTTTCCATTTTTTGTAAAAAAATCTCTGTTTTTTTTTAGTTAAAGAATTGGTTATGTATTTCGTTAAAAATTCATCTTTTTGGGTATTATATTAATGTTTGTGGTTAAAAATTTAACTTTTTGGTTAAAGGTTTATGTATTTTGCTAAAAATTCGTCTTTTTGAGTTAAAAATATTTTTTTTCGTGGAAAAATCATATAATAGGTTTAAAATGCATTTTATTCGTGAGAAAATTAATCCTCGTGGTTTAAAATTTAACTACTTAGTGAAAAATGTATGAAGCTTGTTGAAAATTTCATTTTTTTGTTAGAAATTTAATTTTCCTGGTAAAAAGTTCAACTTTTGTAACTAGAAAATTTTTTCTTTGTTGACAATTATTTTTTATTTATTTTTTTTTTATTTAAGCTTCAAATCTACATATAGATTTATTCGCCAGTTGTTGACAATTAATCTTCTCTAATTGAGAATTTGCCTTTTTTATTTTCGGTTGAAAATTTAGCTTTTTCAGAAGAGAACTCAAATTTTTGAATGAAAATTTATTTGTTTTGTTTAAAATAATTCGTCTTTTGGCATAAAATCAATTTTTTGTTTAAAAATGATTTTTTTACCTTTATTGTCTGGAAAATATTTCTCGGTCGCAAATTCAAATTTTGGTGGAATTTCGAAATTTCTGTTTTACAAATTAATTTTTTAAACCAAAATTCGATAAAATGTTCAGAGTACAACTATTTGGTTGAAAATTAAGTTTTTGGTAAATATTTCTAATTTGGCTTTAAAATCTAACTGGTTTGTAGAAAACTTGCTATTTCAACTGAATATTTCAACACTTTAGTAGAAAATTCTACTGTTTTATAGAAACTTTTAAATTTATTTATTGCAAATTAATTTTTTGTATTGATAATCTAATTCTTCCCTTTTTGGATGAGAATTAATATTTTTTGTTTAAAAATTCAATTTTTTCTTTCTAAATTTAAGTAATTTTTTTGAAAATTCGTATTTTTCGTTGAGAAATCAACTATTTGCTTAACAATTCATTTTTCTGGATAAAAATTCAAGTACTTTGTCTTTTTTGGTAGAAAGTTGAACATTAGGAATTAAATTTTTTTGAATTAAATGAAAAACCTTTTCGTTGTTAAAGATTTGATTTTTTTGAAAATTCGTCTTTTTTATTTGACAATTAATTTTTAAACTAGAAATTCAAAAATTTTGTTAAAAGTTCAACCGTTTAGTTGAAAATTACATTTTTGGTTGAAAATTAATAATTTGGGGTTCAAAATTCAAATGATTTTTAGAAAACTTATATATTTGGGTGCAAGATTAAAAAATTGGGCAGAAAATTCATTTATTTGCTGCAAAATTCAACTGTTTGGTTTAGGTTTATATATTTTGTTGAGAATTCGTCTTTTTGGTGGAAAATTATTCTTCTTGGTTAAAAATTGAGCTTTATAATTTCAAATTACACATTTTTGATGACTTTTTTTCTTTATTTACTGAAAAATATTTCCTGATTGAAAATTCAACGTTTGTTGAAAACTCGACTTTTTCCTTTAAAAATTCATAATTTTGGTAGAAATTTAATTTCTTTGTTAAAAATTAATCGTTGTCGGTAAAAATTTATTCACCTAATTGTATGTTGATCCACTTTTTCAATTCATTACAGAAACTAAGACTTCACCAAAACCCCTTATGCCCAAATCTTAATTTTTGAAAGGCCCCTAAATTAATTCACGAATAAAAATTAACTCGGCAAAGGTTACTTGAAATAGGGGGTTTAGTGCTTTAAAGTTTAAGATAAAATACTTAGTCGAGCCGGTTCGAACACGCGCCACTAGCGGCACAGTTCCGCGCTTGCGCACCTTAGAAAAATGTAGCATCCACATTTCGGAGCCGCTGATCTCCGTAAGTTCGGGGTAATAAGTGCCCCGAATCTGGAATAGACACCACACCAAACCGAAGTGCAGCGACTCTCTCACAACAAGCGCAACGGGTTTTCCTAAATTTTCTCCGCGCAGGTTGAATAAGTAATCCGCTAAAAAAAAACAGCGTTACTGGATATACCAGTAAAGGCAAATGATAGATTCAGTCAGTGATGTAGCGCTCCATGCGGTCAAGGCATGAACTTCTTAGTCTTTTCGGACGCGGCGTGTTGCTGGTGGGGAGGCTACTGGCCAATTAGGTTTGACTTTGATTAAACAGTGAATCTCACTGATTAAACCAGTCACAAAATATTAGCTGAATTAACCAGTGACCTACTTTCACTGATTTAACCAGTGATGGAATTTCACTAGTTAAATCAGTGAGATTTCACTGTTTCATTTTTAAGAGAGCACAGCCCCATACCTGAGAAAGGGAAAGTATTTCATAAGAATAAAAATGAGAACTGAAAAATCTTTTCAGGTATTGAACACATCTATTGTCAGAATTAATTTCTGGCGTGTTGTAGATCACTTGTATAAACACATATTTTATAATGTCTATTTGAAAGAATCTGAAAAAGGTGGTCCCTTGTGACTAAATTGCGAGCAGCCGTCTCTTCTGAATCCGCTCAGAGGAAAGGTGGCTGACTAATGGACCAGCAAATTACATTATCGCCAAATCATTGCCTGCCTCTTCACCTCGTTGAACTTCGAAACTCGTGACAAACACTCCAAAGTTTCTGCCTAATACACGTATTCAAAATACTTTTGTTAAAGTTGTTAACTATTGGGCAAGTTTATTAAAAATTTGCAAATGTTTAATTTTGATCATTTATTGTGTATGCAATTTTTGTTTTTGTAAAGCTTATGGAAGTCATTCAATAAGAAAAAAATATTTTGTCTAAATATAGTAGTTTAAACAATGACGGACAAGAGATGGTTGTAATTTGTACATTAATTTGTTTTAATAAATATCATCAATTTATTAAAATAAACTAATAGGGAAAATTAAATTTAAAATATATCAGTGCTCAGTTCGATCCTGCAAAGTTTGATAAAAAATGTGAGGTTCAGGGAAAATATAAGAATTTTTTTCTTCCTTCGAGGCGCTTGTTTTTATTTAGTTTTTTAAAACAATATTTATAGAATTTTTTATTCTTTTAATTCAATCAATAACTTTATGGAACCTCAAGTAATAAATAATTTTTCTTTTATATAAATATTTTATTGTTGTATTTTCAATAAATAAATAATATTGGATCAAAAATCTATTTTTAATTGTTTAAATTCTGTAATTTCATAATTTGGGAATTTTCCGGTTTAGATATTTTATACTTTGGCGATTTTCTGTAGAAAATATATAAATTCGGTAATATTATAAGCTCTGAAGAATTTCATTCTGCGAGAATTTTCTAATTCTGTAAAATTATAAACTGTGCGAAAATGTTATTATTCTAAAAATATTCAATTGGTGGATTTTTCGTCATATATTGAAGTATTATATTATGAAGAGTTAATGTTTTTCTTCACTTTTTTTTATACGCAAAATTTTTTTTTTAATCTGAATGAGAGAATTTGTGATCATTTTATGTTTTTTCGGCCCGTCAGGGAATTTTATTGGTAAGGGAAAACTCAGGGATCTTAAAAAAAAATCTTGCAAATGGTATTAAATTAAATTATTATGAAATTAAAAATTGAAATTGTTTGTTCCGTTTAGAAAAGATTCTACGTTAAAAACGATACAAGATTAAGATTGTCGTATCTGAATATTAATTGCCAAGGTAAATGAAAATTTGGTTAAGGGAAAATACAACAAAAATTTTTAAGAAATTAAAAAAAAAATTTTTTTATTAAAAAAGAAATTAAATTTAAAATTGAGCTATTTTCATGAAATTTTTTTTTACTTGTTAGAAGATTCATATTTTTTTCCTGAAAATTAAGAAATGTTACTATGGGTTAACCAGTCATATTTTTTGTTGAACATTAAATTATTTGATTGAACATTCATTTATTTTTTTGAAAATTCTTTCTTTTTGATATAATATTATTCTTTTCGATTAAAAATTCATCTTTTTTATTGAACAATCTACTATTTACTTGAAAATTCATTTTTTTGTTTAACAGCATTGAAAATTTAAATATGGTCTTAGAAATTCGTCTTTTTTGTAGAATATATTTTTTCTTCTTTAAAAATCACTTCTTTTGGTAAAAGTTTTATTTCTTTGGTTATAAATTTAAAAAATTATTTCTTTCTTTAATACATTTTTACAACTAAGTGTATTTATTTCATTCATAGTTAATTATTGATCTCTTTTAGTTAAAAATAGAACTATATGGTTGCCCAATTTAATTTTTTTTTGTAGAACACTTATATTCTTGGTTAAAAAATTCTCTTTTTGGTTCAGAAATCATTTCTTGTGATACAATTTTTACAGTTCTTTGAAAATTCGTTTTTGTTTTGGTAGAAAATGAATTTTTTGATCCGAAAATGTCTCTATTCCATTTTTTTGTTTTTGTTTTAAAATCTTATTCTATACTTAAAAATACCTGTAATAAGCTTTCTTTCTTTGGATGCAAATTGAACTATTTTGTTTAGAATTTATCTTTTCTTGTAAAAAATTAATCTTGTTAGTTAAAAATTTATTTTTTTAGTTCAAAAATTATTTCTTTGGATGGAAAATTCATGTATTTTGCTAAAAAAAATTCATCTTTTTCGGTAAGAAATGACTTTTCTTGATTAAAAAATCATTTATGTGATTGAATGTTAATTTCTTTGGATAAAAATGTGACTATATTGTTAAAAGAAAATTTTAAATAAACTTTGATGGAATTTAGGACAAAATAATTTCTGGGGAATTTATTTAATAAAAACTTGAAATAAAAGTCAAAAGTTCACATGTTTGTTTGCAAAATTAACTACCTGGGTAAATGCTAAACAACTTTGTTAAGAAATAATTTTGTTACTGAAAATTAATTTTTTTAGTTGAAACTTCTTTTCTTTTTAACTAAAGATTTCCCAATTTTAGTTGAAGATTCTCCATTTTATGTTAGCTGAAAATTGATCTCTTGGTCAAAAGTTAAACTATTTTGTTAAAAATGTTAAAAATTTACTTTTCAGATAGAAGCTTTATCTTTTTTGTTAAAAATTCAACCATTTTTTTGAAAATTCAATTTTTTGTTTGGTTAAAATTTTCTTTGATAACCTTGTTTTAAAAAGGATCTTTTCTGTTGAAAATTAGTCGCTTTCATGTGAGACTAGTCTTCATGGTTTGAAATTTCCTCTTTTTTGGTTCAGAATGCAACTTTTTGGTTAAAAATTAACTTTTTAATTGAAAATTCATATTTTCGGGTTCAAAATTTAAATTTTAATAATTTATTAATATATTTAACAGTTTTTGTTATTACATAATTGTTTTCCTAAAAGCTTATCTATCATTATATAATTTATTCATTGCTGCAACTATAACTGTTTTCTAACTGTCCTTTAGACAATTTTCTTTGAAAATTTAACTTTATTGAATAAAAATGTTTTCTTGTTGAAAAAACGTTTTTTCGGGTTTTAAAGTCAATTGTTTAAAAAAATATTGATTTTGTAGCTTAAGAATTCAATTTTTTAAAAAAAAGGTTTTTGATTCAAGCTTAATGTTTTTTTCTTTGGAAATTCGACTTTTTGGTTGAAAACCCGTTTTCGTAGGTAGAAAAGTCAAAGATTTGGTAGAAAATTCTACTGTTTTGTTGAAAATTTGCCTGTTTGGACAGAAAATTCGTCCTTTAATTAAAAATCGCATTTTTTTATTGTATCTACTGTTTGATAAAAAATGGAATGTTTTGTTAAAAATGCAACTTTTTTTAGTTCAAGTTTAATCTTTTTTTTTTTAAATTCAACCATGTGTTTAAAAATTAAAAAAATTTTTTAACAACTTAACTATTTGTTTTATGGTAAATTATTTTGTTAAAACCTAACTATTTTGTTATAAACCCATATTTTTAAAAATAAATTTAACTGAATTGTTAAAAATTCATCCTTTAGGATAGACTATTTTTTTTTTGGTTGAAAGAAATCAATAAAATCTAAAATTTCCGTGCGAAATTGTTTCAATACGTTTTGAAAGTGTCTGATGTTAAAAATGTTTTAAGAATAAAACGCTAATCTTTGAACGGTTACGGCTAAGGAAAATGTTTGTTACTCTTTAAATAAATTAAAGAATTTACAAAAAGAAATTAATATATTTTTGAAACATATCTTAAAACAGATTTATCACCGAACTGGTTTCTTGTCGAGGGAAATCTTTTAGACACGCTCTACTACTTTGTGGTATTCGTTTCAGGCTGAAAATTACGGTTTCAATAATAATTAATCATATAATAATTTTCAGTCACGCGTTTCAACAACAGCTGTTGATATAATCACCGCGTCACTCAAACTTGTGTTTAGCGAGGTTTTTCTTCTGTTTTAAAATTATCAACGCTAGATGACAAGCTATGAAGTATATTTTCACTCGCCAAATGTTTTTATAAAATAGAAGTATGTGTTCAATTATTTTTTTTAATATACGTGGTTGCTCGTTTTTACTAAGGTGAAATCGTTCTTGCTCTGAGATTTAGATAAGAAATTAATTACTTCTTAAGATGGTATTTATCGTTTAGATTAGAAAATGCTTTTTATTCCATGTGAATAGAATTTCTATTAATAATTATACTCATGCATTTTCAAATAATAATAATATAACACGTCTAAAACATTAACAAAATCTGGCTAGTTAGTTGGAAATTTTAAGTGAAAAATAAAGGTTTCATTATTGTAGAAGCCGATAAGGCTAATTAAGCTATTGTAGCTAACAGAGATGACCATAATAGAGCAGTTTTGTCTACAAACATAAAAAGTAGTATAGTTTCTAAAACTAAAAATAAATGTAATAATTCAGCTTTTAGACGGAAAAAATACATATTAATTAATTTTGAATGAGCATACCATTTAAAAACTTACAATAGTCTTATAGTGAAAGCTCATGCTCTCCTATAGGTCCACAAACGAAAAACTTTGAGACTGAATATTTCTGCAGTTGGTTCTCCTACTTACAATTTATCTAAATATATTTCAAACATTATAAAACCAGTTTCTATAAATATTGATTTGTTTAATAAAAATAGTTACAAACTTAAAGATATTTAAAAAAAACATCAATGTACCTAAAACCAATTCAATAATTTCCTTAGACAATGTTTGATAGCATAGATAGCATAGATATAATGTTGCTAGAATGGCTATAAAGAATTCATTATTATTTATTTTTGTTAAGATATGATTTAAAATAAGCTTTTTTTTAAGGAAATTTTAGGTACAATCTAGTGGGATGCTACCAAATATTGACACAACGTCAAAGGAAATTATTTAAAAGGTTTTAGGTACATTGATATTTTAAGGACATCTGAAAGTGTATTGTAGCTAATAGAGATAACCATAATAGAGCAGTTTTGTCTGCAAACATAAAAAGTAGTATAGTTTCTAAAACTAAAAATAAATGTAATAATTTAGCTTTTAGATGGAAAAAAATACATATTAATTAATTTTCAATGAGCATACCATTTGAAAACATAGTATAGTCTTATAGTGAAAGCTCATGCTCTCCTAAAGGTCCACAAACGAAAAACTTTGAGACTGAATATTTCTGCAGTTGGTTCTCCTACTTACAATTTATCTAGATATATTTCAAGCATTATAAAACCAGTTTCTACAAACAATACTTTGTTTATTAAAAATAGTTGGAAACTTAAAGATATTTAAAAAAACATCAATGTACCTAAAACCAATTCAATAATTTCCTTAGACAATGTTTGATAGCATAGATAGCATAGATATAATGTTGCTAGAATGGCTATGAAGAATTCATTATTATTTATATTTATTAAGTTTTGATTCATAACAAGCTGGTTTTTTTAATGCAAATTAAGGAACGATCTAGTGGGATGCTACCAAATATTGACACAACGTCAAAGTCAAACGTCATTATTTAAAAGGTTTTAGGAACATTGATATTTTAAGGATATCTTGAAGTTCGTAACTATTTTTTATAAATAAACTTCTAATTATGAAAACTGGTTTAAAAATATCAAACATGTATTTAGATAAATTGCAAGTAAAAAAACCAATTGTAGAAACAATCAGTCTTTCAATTGATCTTCTAGGAGAGCATTAGCGATTGCTATAATATATCACTATTGTGAGTCTTTAAACAGCATTATTGCTTATAAATAATTTGTTTGTTTTCCCATACAACAGCTGTATTATTAAGTGTATTTTTATTTGTTGAAAGCATACTAGTTTTTATGTTTTTATAGAAAATATTCTCAAGAAATTTTTCAAGTTGACAAAGTTTAGTGATTTCAATGAGCAACAACAGTTAATTGATCTTTATTGGCTTTTACAAATATTTTCAACATTTCAACATTTGCAACATTCAAAAAAGCAAGAAAATAATCAAACACATACTTTTATTGCATAAAAACATTCTGTAAAGAAAATATACGACACATTTTGTTTGGTGACAATGATATTTTGTAAGAAAACATAGAAACTAGCATGGTTCAAACAAATGAATATAAATGTAATAATATTTTTATTTGATGAAAAAACAAAAGATTAACTAATGGTCAATATAAATACTGTTTAAAAACTAACAATAGTGTTATAGCAAAATCTGACGCTCTTGCAGATGTTCACAAATCAAATTTTACATAAAGACTGATTGTTTATTAAGTGGCTTGTCCTGATAAAAATTTATCCAAATATAATTAAAATGTTTTTAAAACCAGTTTCTATAAACACTATTTCGTTATGAAAAATAATTAAGGACTTAAAGATACTCTAAAAAAACGTCAGTGTATTTAAAACCCATTCGATAATTTTTCTTAGACATTGTGTCGACGTTTGATAGCATCCTACTAGATCTTCTTTTAGATTGCATTGAAGAACAGTGTATTTAAAATCATAACTCAATACAAATAAATTAAATTAAATTATGAGTAGCCACTAGAATTGTTTTTAATAGTACTTTGTTCTCTTTTGAGAAAAAATTCTATAAAAAATATCGCAGAAGTTTTGAAACTTGATATTAAAAAACTGTTACTCATGTAGTTTTAAATCCTAATAATATAAAGTTCAAAATTTAGGATAATCTTTTTGGTTAGTAAAAAATTTCCAAAAAGAACATAAACATTTAGTTATTGTAAAAGCCGATAAGAGTAAGGGACCGTACTTAAATTACGTAATAGCTCAACGGGTGGGGGAGGGGCTAGAGACAATTTGTTACAGTAGAGGGGAGGGGGTCCTTCACTCTTGTACGTAATTTTTGCAAATTCGTAAAATCTTTCTTTTAAAGATTATCTTTTTAGTTTAAAATTTTATAAATTGATGAAAAATTTAACAATTTTGTTAAGAGGACATTCTCTTTGCTTTCTTGTTTTATTGCTGATAAGTTAAATAAAATGTTTTTCAGATTAAAACTTTTTTTTATGAATATTTGTCTTTTTTATTAAAGAGTTTATCTTTTTTAGTATGAATATTGTATCTTTTTTGGAAAAAATGCAACTTGAAAATTAAATTGTTTCCAATAAAATTTGCTTTATGTTTAATATTTATATTTTTGTGTTGAAAAGTCGATTGAAATCTTTTTGGATGAAAATTCAACTCTTTTTTTGTTAATTTTTTCTTTTATTTCCAAAATCACATGTTTTAGTAGAATTTTTTATTTTTTCTTGGACAAAATGCAACTGTTAGGTTAAAAGTTTAAAAATTTTGTTGAAAAGTTTAACTTTTTTTTTTAAACTCGACTATTAAGCAGAAAAATTAACCTATTGTTTAAGAATCCAATTTTTCGGTTGAAAATGTAACGTCTTTTTGAAAGCTTGTCTTTTTCATTTTAAAATTTACCTGATTTAGCAGAAATTACATTTTTCATTAATAAAAATGGAACAAATTTGTTGAAAATTTATACTTTTTGGTTAAAAATTCTGCCGTTTTTTAAATATAACTATTTCGTAGTAAATTTACTTTTGTTTCAATTCAATATTTTGGTGTTGAAAAGTGAACTGTAATCTTTTCTGGATAAAAACTCAAACTTTAAAAAAAGTTTTTTATTAAAAATTAATCTCTTTTAAGAAAAATTTCATCTTTCTTGAATGGAAATACAAATGTTTGGTTGACAATGAAACTATTTAGTTAAAAAGTCATAATTTTTCTTTTAAAATTTTATTGTTTTGTTGAAAATTTATATTATTTTGTTAAAAATGAACTGAAATATTTTCTGAATAAAAGTTTAATTAATGAAAAAAGTCGTTGTTTATTAAAAATTCATCTGCTTCTCTTTTTTGGATAAAGTAAAAAATACTATCATTTGATCAATAATTTAAATATTTTGTTAAGAATTTATTTTTATGTTTAAGAAAAATTCCTCATTAAGCATCGAAGATTTAATTCTTTTTTTTGAAACTCTTTTTTTGTTGAAAAAAGTCATATTTTTGTCTCAAAAAGTCCACGGTAATCTTTTTTGGATTTAAATTAAACTATTTTTTTGAAAATTTGTCTTTTTTAATAAAAATTAATCTGTTTTAAGAAATATTTCATTCCTTTAGTATAAAAATGCAAATTTTCGATAGAGAATTCGACAATTTTCTTAAAAATTCATCCTTTTAGATTAAAGATCCGTAGTTTTGGTTTAAAAACTTATATTTTGATTGTGGAAAGTCAACTGAAATCTTTTTAACAGAAAATTTAATTCTTTCTTTTTTCAAAATTTATCTTTTTGATTTAAAAATTTATTTGTTAGAGTAAAAATATCATTTTTTTTTTAAATGAAAGAGCATTATTTTGGTAAAAATTATTTGTCTTCGCTTGAGTACTTAACTATTTTTTACGAAAGATTTGGTTGAATCACTTTGTTCAAAAATCATTTTTTATTTGAAAAGCCTTTTTTTGGTTTAAAATATATTTTTAACTAATTCGTCTTTCGATATAAAGGTTCAACCATTTGGTTTAAAAAGTTAGTTTTTCATACATTTAGTCTTTTTTTATTGAAACATAAACCATAACACTTTTTTGTTAAGAATGTATTTTTTTGCGTTGAAAATTTAACTGTTAGGTTCAAAATTTTATTAGTTTGTTGCAAATTTCAGTATTTTGTTAAGAATTCAACTTATACATCAGAAGACATTTGTTTGTTTAAAAGAAATTGATTAATTTGACAAATTTAAATTTGTATCTGAAACATTGTTTTATTCCGTCTATAAAATATTATATAATAAAAATATTACAAAATTAAAATACTGGTATTTAAATACTAAAGATAAAGGAAATTGAAAAATTTAATTAATTACTGTCCCTAATTTAACTGTTGGAGATAATAGAGATTACTATAAAATTCGTCGAGTTGAAAAAATTCTAATGAGAATGATGTTCTGTCTAAAAACATTAGTATAGTCCCAACAACTAAAAATAAATATTATAATATAGCTGTCGGATGGAAAAACAAAAGATTTATTAATTTTAAATGTGTATACCGTTTAAAAACTCAAAATAATATTACGGTTATAGCTAATGCCTTGCCAAAGTTCTACAACCTAAACACTTGGAGACTGATTGTGTCTGCAGTATGGTTCTTTTAGTTGCAATTTTTCTAAATATATATGTATATTTCAAAGATAAAATTAGTTTCTATGTACACCAGTTTGTTTATAAAAAATAGGTAGAAACTCAAAGGTATTCAAAGAAACATCAATGTACCTAAAACCCAACCAATACTTTCCTTAGACGTCACAATGTTTATTAGCATCATCCCATTAGATCTTGATTCAGATTTCATTGAAGAAAAATTAATTTGTATTTATAACTTAACAAAAATAATTATTAGTGATTTCTTAATACTCACTAGAATTGTTTTTAATGATACTGTATTCCTTTCAATAACAAATTCTATGAACAAATATCAGGTTGTCCAAATGGGTTTGCCTATGTGAATTCGCATTTATTCTTTATAAAAGACGTGTTGATGACATTCAAGTAATTGATCCTTCTGATAATATTGATATTTTTAAATGGTTTTTTTTTAAATGTTGAATAGTATGGATTACATTAAATACTCCCATTAACGAAAAATTGTTGTTATTTTTGCTCTCTGTATTTTCAATTCATTGTATTTGCTTGTCAGAGATCTCACAAACATTTTCAGATGATAATTGAAGGAATTGCGACGTTTGGAACAAATAAATTTTGTATTTTATTACTGCAAAATTAAATTTTTCATTTAATTTGATTCATGATCATCAAAGACATTTAAGGTTATCAATACAATTTACCATCCATCTATACAAATACATAATATTCATATAATATTAGCTTGGCTGTCGACCATTCTATGAAAATTTACAGATGAAACTTAAAACACTTGTTCGTTTTCTCAATCACGAAATTTGATTTTTGTTTTTAAAAACGACAAATTTTTGTGTTGAACAAAGGTACAGTTTGTTAGAACTTTCTTCACTCGATTTTTCAGTTATGATATTCGTTTGTCTGGGCCTGCACAAACATATATAGATCATAATAAAAATAATTTTTGGAACTTCTTTTAAAATAAATTTATATTTCATTATTAGAGAATAAAATTTAGCATTTAACATATTGTACTTAATTTAAATTGATATTGTTAATCAGATGTTGATGTTGATGTTTTTTCGTCTGAGACAATGATAAATTGCAGTTGACCAATATGATAATATATAATAGATAAACATCATAATCAATAATATCATAATTGTCTGAAGTATGTTATTTTCTTTCAACATTATTATTGAATTTAACATAAAAAACTCGAAGAAAATTACTTCTTAATACCATATCCTAATCGATCTTTTAAACTATTATCTGAAAGTGTTTTTAAAAGGTCCAAGATAATCAAAATCTATTTTCTAGTTTTAACAAATTTGATTGGAATATTCAATTTCTCTAGCAAACTAAGAATACAATTTTTTTCTTAATCTACAAAAATGGACCTTTCAACAAAATATTTCAACACCACAACAATTTCTAGGACATTGTCCTGATCGATATTTTAAATTGTAAAAGGGAAATTTTGGTATATCCAAAATAACAAACAGCTCTTATATAATTTAATAATATCAGATTGAAATATTCCAATCCTCCAGGAATTTAAAAATACGATTTTTTCCTTCAACATGACTGACCTTATTTAAAAACAATCCCCATTCTTAAAAGAAGCTAAAAGCGATACTTCCTTTTGAAAGGAAAGGAAGGTGTTACATGCGAAGTTAAAAGCAATTCAAGTATTACGCAATAATTCTGAGATGTTTTCGGCGGAAGGGGATTTACATATATGCTTATTGTTGTAACTCCTTTTGTCAACGGGTACAAAGAACCTTTCCATCTGAATATATAGAAATGACTTATACACGATCTGATATTGAAAAGTTGAAGGGTTGCTTTATGCAACCCCGGTCAAGCGATAAAGTGCGTTGATGATGAAAGAAAAGCAGTTGCCCTTCCCGGAAAATTACAGAGGAGCTTGTCACTTTCCAGAGTCCGCATTCCCCATAGATCAAGATGCTGCCAATGATGGGAATCTTTGTTTCCACCAGCAGCCTGACTACCCCCAAACCCACTCAATTTCCTACCATTTCATACCATCATCACGTTATCGTGCCTCATCCCTACTTTGCGAGTACAGCCTCCCTCAGCAGCTCTTTCGCGACTTGTCTCTCCTCTCCTCTCTCTATAGTCTATACGTAGGTGGTATAGCTGCTAGGTAGGAACGAGCGTACCTGGCACGGTGTTTCCGTCAGGGAAAACTTTCCGTGTCTCAGCTGTCAACGGCAGGTCTTCTCATCCTCGCAAAAATAATTACCAGTCTGACGCAAGGGTCCTGTCGATCTTCTCCGTCGTATCCGAGCCATCCGGATCCTCTTTTTCACCCTCGGGGCATCCACGATTCAGGCGAATCGGACTCTCGGACGACGGCGCAATAAAAACGGATGCTTGGCTTGGCACTAATACAAATTAATTTGTTTCCCATCGAATGAACGTCGATTTCCACTACTTTCACGTTAATGTTCCCTCTCCTTTGTTGTTCGAAGAAATGTATAATTCTGCATTTCATTTGGATTTTATTTGGATCCGATCGCCGCTTGCGGAGCGAGAGACAGTTCATTATATTCCTCATTCGAAAAGCTTCGATTCAGTGAGTCGAATTTATTATTTGTTCAGGTTTTCATAATGTAAAGTGGGGTGAAAAGGGGCTAACATGAGTGTCGCATGTAGAGGATAGAAATGCAACCGAGTATTTTATATTTTATAATCAGGAAGCGTCCTTATATTACGTGACGCTATTTTCAGTGATTCTTGACTCATTCTTGCCCCCTCAATCTTTTAACAAATTGTAATATTTTTATGACCCCCCTCCCCCCAGGTGCTCAAAATATCATCTGAATCTAAGGCTGATTTTAATTTTATAACGCGTACAGTATACTTAGAGGTTGGCCACATGTCACGTAAGTCAGGGAAACAAAAGTTTGTCAGGAAAGTCAGGGAAATGTCAGGGAAATTAAGTAGCTGTCAGGGAAAATAGAAATTAGCTAGTTATTTTTGTATTGATAGTTTGGATACATGTTTTTTACTTGAATAATCGATACTGACATGTAAAGTGCATTTTTCTGGTTGGTTTTACTATTTTTCTTGGCCCATTATTAAAACCTTCTTCACTTTCGTAATATTTTCTTGTCAAGGAAATTCGTCAAAAAGTCAGGGAAAAATCAGGAAAGCGTCAGGAAAATGGGAATATTGAATCTTGTGTTAACCCTGAATTGCCATAATTGAAATTGCATTCATTATTTCAGCTAAGTTAGTATTTTAAACTAATTTGAATCTACTGCTTCTTTTTTTTTTCGCTTAAATTTAAACTAAATTAATAGAGCTCAATAAGAAAATCCAACTCTTTTGAATCAAGAGTTATTTTAAAAAATTTCAAACTCTAGCATTATATTTTTGGTCCAAAATTCATCTCGGTTAGTTAAAAATTTTACTTTTTTGGTTAGGAATGTAATTATTTAGTTGAAAAATTATCGATTTTGTTAAAATGTTTATTTTTTAAATTAAAAATTCAATTTCGTAGTTCAAAAGAATAATTTTGATAATATATCATAAAATAATTGGTTGAATGTTGAACTAATTTGTTAAAAACTCATTTTTTTGTTGAAGAATCATCTCTTTGTTTAAAAATTAAATTTTTGAACTGAAAATTTAACTTTTCCATTTTTGGTTAAATAGTCATGTTCTTCAGGTGAAAAGCTATAAAATCATATTTTTTGTATAAAATTGATCTTATTTTTAAAAAAATTAACTTTTTGATAGAACACGTCACTCTTTGGTTAAATTTTGAACTCTCTTTTGGAAACTTTATTTTTTGTTGTTGAAGATTTATGATTTTAGTTGAAAATTTATCTCATTTGTTCCAAATTCACATATTTTGTTAAAAATATTGACATTGTAAATTGAAAATTGATCTTTTCTAGTTAAAAATTTATGTACTGTGCTTCGAATGAATATTTTTTCCTAGAAAATGAATCTTCTTGACTACAAATTTTGTAGAAGTCTTGTTGAATATTTTGCAGAAAGCTCGTCCATTGACCTTAGAAATTAAACATTATGGATACATTTTTTTTCATAGGCTGGTTAAAATTTTAACTATTTTCTTTGTAATTTTTTTGTATTGTGTATTAATTTTTTGAATAAAAAATGTAAATATTTAATTTCGAGTTAACAATTGATCTTATAAATTAAAAAAGGATATTTTTATGTTAAAAGTTTATGTATTTTAATGAAAATTAGAAATTTATAGTAGAAAAATTAATTTTTTTTCTTCTAAAATTTGTCTTTCTTTATTAAAAATGCAAATTAACAATAATTCTGTTTTATCTAAGGATTTAATTATTTTATTAGAAACCTGGTTGAAGGTTGAACAACTTTGTGAAAAATTCATTATTTTTTGGTTTGAAAATCCATAATTTTATTTGAAAGTTGAACTATTTGCGTTGAAAATTCTGCAGTTTTGTCGAAAAATTGTCTTTTCGGCTTACAAATTCACCAATTTCGTATAAAATTAAACTATTAAAGGGGAAATAAATGTTTAGTTAAAAATTTATATTTTTTCTTGAAAATTAATTTTATTGAATGAAAATGTAAGTAATTTATTATTGGTTAAAATTAATTCAAATATTTGATTACTCTTTTCTTTTTGTTAAAAATGCAAACTAATTTTTTAGATGGTAAAGTACTTTTTTTAAAATTGTAGTTGAAAAAATTGATTTTCAGCAACAAAAAAAACGAATGATTAAAAAAAATTAAATTGTTGACCAAAAAGATCGATCTTTAACTATTTATGTAATTTTTTAAACTTATTATAACTTAGTATAGAACTTTTATATTTTCAATTAAAAATGTTATGTTATGGAGTTCTAAAAAATTGTTTAAAAAAAAGGAAAGGAGAATCAGAAAAAGGTTCTTGAAAACAGGTGAAAAGTCGAATTAAAAAGACTGATTCACTTGCAAAAAAAATCACTAATTTTAATTTTTCCAAAATATTGACAACCTGTTATTGACATTTATATTTTATATTTATATTTTTTTTATTTTATATTCTGCGTTAACCCCTCTCTTTCTGTCATAAACAGTCACAAAAGCCGTTAATGGATATTGCTTATCACTTATATTATTACATTAATTAGTAATTTAATTTTTCATTACCCTCAAAGAAAACCCTGCACCTCACGTTCAAAATCATAATATCCACAAAAGAAATGCGCGTGAAAGTGAAAAAATTTGTCAGAATCCCTAGAGTTTAGAATGAATGCACCTGCACTCATTATTTCAAATAATTAATCACAGCCGCAGAATCATTGAATGAGTGATGCACGATGCATGCCCAGGGGATCTCATCAGCTTACAAATTTTTCAATTTCAAATTCAAATTTTTTTCATTCCAACACCCACACACAACTGTTAATCAACGATCTGTAAGCCTCGTCGTCGATTCCCATAGGATACCTTCATCCTTGTGTATGGCGTAATGCACGAAATTAATATTGCCACTCATTGGGATTCCCAGCTCGCGGAGGTAAAGACTAATCGAACGATTGCCTGCCTTTTTTAAAAGCACAAAAAGCAGCTCTCTTTTTGCCGAATACCTATTCATCAGAATTTTACTGGAAAAAAATTTGATAAACCAGGAAAATTATTTTTGAAATAATCTAAAAAAAAACCTACTCAAAGTAGTGGCAAGGAGTTTAGGAAAAAATGTTTTGTAGATTATTAAGTATCTTATTACGACCTTTAAAACTTCCGCTCCCATGCTCTCCCATCCCTACTTCATCTACTTTTACTCCCACTCTTCAACTTTTTAATTCTCTGCTTCCCCCTCTCCTCGCTTTCGTAGCCCCCACTCTGATTTAATCTACTCCTTCGAATTTATAATCATTACTCTCACTTCCCCTAGCCCCCCCCTTACTCTCCCAAGTCCCCCAAATTAGGCTACACTTCACCTTCCCTTATTTTATCTCCCTTCTCTTTCGTCCCCTCCTCCCAGTTCGCAACATTTCGGCTACTTCTCCATAATCTCCATTCCCTTATTTCCGCTTACCACCCGGACCATTCTGCACCTCATTTTCTCTCAGCTCACCCACTTTTCCTGTACTAATTCTCTCTTATTTTCACTCACTTTCACTGTTAGCCTTCTCCGTATTTCCCCTACTTTTTCTACTTCACCCCCTTAATTATCATCACTTGCACAATTCTTATTTTACACTCACTTCCACTACATCCTTTCCCATTTATTATGACTTCCCCTACTTTACCTTCCTCAATTTCTCCTGCTTTTCTCCCCTCATTTTTCTTTACTTTCTCTACATCCGATTAACTCATTTCCCCTTATTTTTACTTACTTCCCCTAATTTTTTCCTCTCATTTACCACCACTTCCCCTTTCCTTATTTTACCTGACTTCCCTTACATACTTTCTCCTCACTTTCTCTAATGGGGGAGTTTATCACTCACGAAAAATATATTTTTTTACAAAATCACATGTCTTCAAAAGTTTTCTTATTTTTATATTGAAAAATTAAAAAAAAAAAGATTTCATATAAAAAATCAGGTGTTTTGGAGAAAAATTGTCTTTTTTTATGAATTTCAGTTTTTCATATTAAATATTTATCCGTTGAAGTTTTTTCTTTTTGTTTGAAAATTTAACTATTTGCTTAAAAATTTGTTTTTTATTTGTTTTATTTGTTCTTAAAAACTGATCTTTTTATTGAAAAATTACATGATTAGTTAAAAATTCTTCTTTTTTGGCAGAATCCAAAGGCTTATAATTTAAAATATTTTTTAAGTGAAATATCAACTATTAAATTATACTTTATTCGTTGAAAACTTATCTCCTTGTTCTGAAATAAACTATTTCGGTGAAAATCTGTTTTTTTTTCGTTAAAAATCCGCCTCTTTTACATTAAAAATTTTAGTTGAAAATTAATTTTTATGCTTAGCAAATAATTTTTTTGTGTGAAAAATCATTTTTCGTTTAAAAATTAGTTTCTAAAAATTCTTTTTTCTATCCTTGAAAATTGGTCTTCTTAGTTTAAAATTGAACTATTTGTTTAAAAATTGACTTTATTTTGGAAATTATTCTTCCTGTTTGTAAATTCATCTATTTCTTTAAAAGATTCATTTCTTTAGTTAAAAATTTAATCACTCTGTTAAAAAATTTGGTTGTAAAAAATTAATATTTCTGTTGAAAATTCATCTTTTTGGTTAAAAATTTAAGGATCATGTTCAAACTTCCTTTTTCTTAATTCAAACTTTTTTTTTACTGAAAAGTGTTTTTGGTTACAAATTTTTGTAGTCAAAAATTTATTTCCTAATATTTAAAAATAAATGAATTTCTTAATATTTAATATTTCACTCTGTTATTAAAAATTTGCTTTTTTCTTGATGAAAATTATATTTAAACTTAAAAATTAAGTATTTCATTTAAAATTGGTCTTTTTTGTTAAAATTCAACCCTGTTTTGTATTTAACTTTTGTTAAAAATTTGTTTTTTTAGAAGTAAATTTATCTTTTTTCGGTTAGAAATTAAAATATCTAATTGGAAATTTATCCCCCATTTTTTCTCAATATAGATATTTAAAAAAAAAATCTAATAATAGATATTTCAACTAAAAAATGTTTTAATTTTTAATAAAAATAAATTTGAAATGATCTTAAACAAAATGTTTAAAAAAGTTGAATTTTTAACCAGAATAGATTAATTTTCGACGAAACAGTTACATTTTTACCAAAAAAAGCTGAAATTTTGATTAGAATATATGATGTTTCAAACATATTTTATACTGATTCGAATTTTTCCTAACATTCTGAAAAATCTTTTAAAAATTTCAATAGAAAATTAATTTTTCAATGTGAAAAAAATCTTCAGGCAAGCTTTTCATTTTCTTAAAACTTTTTAAAATCATTAAAAACGTTCGAAAATTTTTTTAATGCGAAAATTTACATTTAAAAATTTTAAATAGTTTTAATTGTTTTCCAAAACATTTAATTCTTCCAAATATCTTTTAAATTAATTCAATTTTTTTTATAATCCTTATAAGTAATTTAAAAGAAATTGGTCCAAATTTTTCAAGATTTTTTTTGACAAATTGGTAAATGCTTAAAAATATTTTAAAATATTTGAAAATATTCTACATTTGGTTAAATTTTTTAAAAATGTTTTCAAATTTTTAATTAATTTTAACTTTTATCAAAACTTACAAATAACTTTAAGAATGATAACAATATTTCCTTAAATTAATGAAAAATGAAATTCAATCAAAATTAACTCTGTTTTTAATTTAACTTTTGTTATAATTTTTTTTTTTAGAAGTACATTAATTCTTTTTCTTTTAGAAATTAAAATATCTGATTGGAAATTTATCCCCCCTTTTTTCTCTATATTCAAAATAATTTCAAAAGGGATGAACTTTCTACAAAATAGTTTAATTTTCAATTTTTTAGAAAGCAGTTCAACTTTTAACCAATTAGTTGAATTTTTACCCAATAGATATTTTAAACAAAAATTCTAATGATAGATATTTCAACTAAAAAAGGTTTTAATTTAAAATTAAAATTTAGTTAAAATCATCTCAAACAAAAATTTTACAAAAAGTTGAATCTTTAACCAGAATAGATTAATTTTCGACGACACAGTTGCATTTTTAACAAAAAAAAAAGCTGAAATGTTGACCAAAATATATCATGTTTCAAAAATATTTTATACTGATTCGACTTTTTCCTAACATTCTGAAAAATCTTTTTAAGGTTTCTATAGAAAATTAATTTTTTAAAGTAAAAAAATCATTAATTGTTCCAGAAATCTTTAGGTAAGCTTTTCATTTTATTGAAACCTTTCAAAATGATTAAAAACCTTTGAAAATTTTTTTAATGCTAAAATTTACATTTAAAAATTTTAAATAGTTTTAATTGTTTTCAAAAACATTTAATCGTTCCAAATATCTTTTAAATTAAATTAATTTTTTTTTATAATTCCTATAAGTAAAATAAAAGAAATTGATCCAAATTTTTCAAGATTTTTTTTGACAAGTTGATAAATGCTTAAAAATGATTTAAAATCTTTGCAAATATTCTCTTGAAATTAGTTTTTTAAAATGAAGAACAGTTTTAAATTTTTCGGTGAATCTTAGGTAAATTGTTCACCTTTATCTTGGCGCCTTGAAAAATTCTTTAAAAAGCTTCAAACCTTTATTTTGTAATATTCAAAAATCTACATTTCGTTAAAAATTTTTCAAAATCTTTTCAAATTTTTAATTAATTATGAAATTTATCAAAACTTCTAAATAACTTAAAGAATGACACCCATATTTCCTTAAATTATTGAAAAATGAAATTTTTTGCAATTTTCACTTTAAATTCATTTTCCAAAATAAAATTTTCCAAAAGAATCTTTTTAAAATCATTCGAAATTGTTGAAAAGCTTCTGAATTTTTTTAAAAGCTTACAAAATTTACGTTAAAAATTAAAAAAAAATATTTTTATGTCTAATTTATTTCAGAATCATTTCAAAACTTTTAAAACTTGTTAAAATCTTTTGAAATAATGCAAAAGATTTCCTTAATTTTTTACAAACCCTGGAAAATAAAAAAAATTGTTCTAAAATCTTCCAGATTCTTTTTCCGATTAATCTTCACCAGCTAAATTGAATATTTTTAAATAAAACTGAAATTATTAAAAATTTTGCCGTAAATCTAATTGCCATTATCGGTAACTGGTATTAAAAAAATAAAAGAAACGATGGTACATTAGTTTCGAACACCACCACTAGGTGGCTGAAGGTATATTTCTCTCGCAAGTGATAGTTCCTCAATCTTAAAGGACAACAAACTAAAATCTCTACAGTTGACAATCCGATTCCAATTCCTTTCGACAATTTTTTTTAATGCAAAAATTTACATTTAATAAAAGAAATTTGTCGAAAATTTTTCAGATTTTTTTTTGACAAATTGGTAAATGCTTCAAAATCTTTCAAAATCTTTGAAAATATTCTCTTAAAATTAGTTTTTTAAAATGAAGAATAGTTTTAAATTTTTCGGGGAATTTCAGGAAATTTTTTCACCTTTATCTTGAAACCTTGAACAATTTAAAAAGCTTCAAATTTTTATTTGAAAATATTCAAAAATCTACATTTCGTTTAAATTTTTTAAAAATCTTTTCAAATTTTTAAATAATTATGACGTTTGTCACAACTTTTAAATAACTTAAAAAATGATACCAATATTTCTTTAAATTGTTGAAAAATGAAATTTTTTCTATTTTTCTTTAAAATTCATTTTCCAAAATAAAATTTTCCAAATAAATCTTTTTAAAATCATTCGAAATTGTTGAAAAGCTTCTGAACTTTTTTGGAAGCTTAGAAAATTTACATTAAAAATTGTTTAAAACAATATTTTCATGGTTAATTTATTTCCGAATCATTTCAAAACTTCTAAAACTTGTTAACGTCTTTTAAAATAATGCAAAGATTTCCTCAATTTTTCAGAAATTCTGCAAAATAAAAAAATTTGTTCTAATATCTTCCAGATTCTTTCTCCGATTAATCTTCATCAGCTAAAATTAATACTTTAAAATGAAACCGAAAATATTTTAAATTTTCTCGCAAATCTAATTGCCGTTACTGGTAACTCGTATTAAAGAAATAAAACAAACGATGGTACATTAGTTTCGAAAACCACCACTAGGTGGCTGAAGGTATATTTCTCTCGCAAGTGATAGTTCCTCATTCTTAAATCACAACAAACTTGAATCTCTGCAGTTGACAATCCGATTCCAATTTCTTTTGACAATAAAACAACTCTTAGAATATTTAATAAAAAACGATTTCGTCTTTCTAATTTCAGAACCAGTGCATTGCGATCAAAAAGTGTGATGCTGTTCCGGAACAACTTATGAAAATAAATTAAGCTCCTTTTAATAAGTTTGTATGTAGTTATTACAGTTAAGGTGCATAATACATTTTGAGTGTTAAATAAACCATCTTCGTTGAAAATAAAACAAGTCAATCAATTTCCTAATCTATCCACTTTTATTAATCTCCATTAGGTGTACAATATATTATATAATAGATTAAATAATAAATTTAAATTCTGTTCTCTTGGTCTATTTTTTCATAATAAGAAATCTTACAATTGCTTACTGAAGCAAAAAGAATAATTTTGTATTAGCTCCAGTGGGAAGCAAACCCACGTTAACTGATTTCCGTTAAAGGTACGTGGGTTTGATTCTTTCCGGAGATATTAAAAAAGAATATTATTTTCGCCAATACGCATTTATAATATTTGTTGCTGTAAAAATAATTAATCAAATTTAAATTTAAGATCTTGAATATGTATAAGTATTTATAAAATTTTATTTTAATTATTTATTATCCAGGATTGTAAAAAAATTTATTTGAATAAAAAAAGTTCTTACTTAGTCTGAAACGTTTTCCAAGGATTATAAATTTTAAGTTCGCAGAATTTCAGTCAGAGAAGCCACTTATCGCTTAATCAAAGGACTATTTTTACGTTTCTGTTCTCAAAAGGGAGAAAATCTTTCTTTCCTTTCCTTACGTAATACCGACTCCGAAGTGCTCTGAGGGCGAAGAAAATCTAATGAATGGACACCCTTTCAGGAAGACAGTTTATGCCTCGAGGGATCTAAATTGAAGAATCTAATAAAGGTGAAAATACTACTTTCACAATTCAAAGAAAGTATTTGTCAAGAAAATTTATATTGAAATAATAATAATATTCAATAATAATAATATTATTATTATTTGTTATTATTTGTTATTATTCTGTTTTTCACCCTCAGATTAAAAAATGTCAATGTCAACCAAATTGTTGAATTTTTAAACCAAAAAGATTAATTTTCAACCAATAAGTTAAATTTTCTACGAAAAGGACAAGTTTTTAAACTAATACATGAGTTTTCAACCAAATAGTTGGATTTTTAAATAAAAAGGATAAATTTACATCAAGAAATTGAATAAGTACATTTTGAGTTAAGATATGAATTTTAACAACAAAACTTTTTTTTTAAATAGTTAAATTTCCAATCAAAGAAATGAATTTTCAACTAAAATGATGCAGAATCATTTAAAAATGCATTTTTAACCAAAGGGTTTAACTTTCAATCATGCCCTTTAATTTTCAGGCAAAAAAAAATAATTTTTTAACCAACAAGATTTATTTTGTACTGGAAAAGATTAAATTTCAACAAAATACATAACATTACTCCCAAAAAATAATTTTTAACTATAAAACGTACATCTTCAGTTAAAAAATCGATTTTTTAATAGTTAAATTTTCGTTCAAAAATATAAATTTAAAAATAAAATTATGCATCTTTACTGCCCAAAATTATTTTTAACAAAAAAGTTTAACTTTCAATCATGTAATTTGATTTTCTAATAAAAAGTAGAATTTTGATCATGGAAAATGGAGATAAATTTCAAATAAAATGAAGCATCTCCACGAAGTGTATTAATTTTGAAGGAAAGAGTTTCACTTTTAATCATATAGTTTAATTTTAAACTGGAAAGAAGAATTTTCAAAGAAGACCAATAATTTTTGTACCAAATAAGGCAACTTCCAAAATCATTGAGAATTTTTTATTTATTTTTCAAATGAAAATTTAAATATTTCAATTTTGGTAAATAATGGATTTTTTTAGTTTAAAAATATTTCTATTTTATTGAAAATTTTCTGGATTGAAAATTCTGAAAAAAGTCTGTTAGAAAATCCAAAAGTTTTGTAGAAAATAATTTTTTTTAATGAACATTAAACTATTCCATTCTTAGTTAATGATTAATTTTTTAAGTTTCAAAACTTAACTATTTGGATTGAAATTTATCTATTATGACGAAATTTTTTCTTTTTTATAGAAGATTAATCTTCTTGGTTGAAAATTTCACTTTTTTGTAGAAAATTTTTTTTTTTACAAATTTATTTTTATTAATTAAAGTTGAAAATTTTTTTAGATGAACAATTGGTGTTTTTAATTTAAAAATTCAACAATATGGTTGAAAATTAATTTAATTAGATAAAAACTCGTCTTTTTGGTAAAAAAAAATCTTCTTGTTTGAAAATTAAAGTGGTTGGTTAAATATTTATGTTTTTTGTTGAGAATAAGTATTTTATAATAGAAGATTTTTTTGTTGGAAATCTATAATTTAAGAGAGAAATTCATCTCTCAGGTTAAAAATTTAACTACTTTGATGAAAAAAAATATTTTAAGTAAATATTTAATTACTTGGTTGAATATTATTATTATTTTTTTATTTAACTGTTTAATTTTTGATTAATAATTGATCTGCTTAGTTTAAAAAATAAATTGCTTGGTTGAAAATTTATTTATCTTGTTTACTAGAAACTATTTTTTTTGGTTTAAAATCCAACTATTTTGTAAAAATATCCTTTTGTTTTGAAAATTTTTTTATTTCAGATAAAATTTATTGTATTTCTTGACTGAACTCTTGTTGTAAATTAGTTTTTTGCTTTAAAAAATTCATCTACATTATTAAAAATTTCATCTTATTTTATTTTAATTATATTTTCTGTTAAAACTTTATCTTTTTTGTTGAGTAAAAAAATTAATTTATTTAATTAAAAATTGAGTTTTATTCATAGAAATACTTTTTTTAAGTAAATCTTTAATTACGTGGTTGAAAATTCAACTTTTTTGTAGAGAATTGTTTTTTTAATAAAAATTTATTTTTATTATAAAAAGTTAAAAATTTTTTTAGATAAATAATTGATCTTTTGCTTTTAAAAATTCAATTGTATGGTTGAAAATTGACTTAATTTGTTAAAAACTCTTATTTTGGTAGAAAAATAATCTTCTTGGTAGATAATTCAACTAATTGGTTAAATATTTGTTTTTTTGTTGAGAATAAATCTTTTATAGTGAACAATTTTTTTCTCGATTTAAATTTGAACTTCATTCTAAAAAATTTTTTCTTTGTTGGAGATCTATAATTTAAGAGAGAAATTTATCTCTCAGGTTAAAAATTTAACTACTTTGATTAAAAAAAGATTTCAAGTAAATATTGAATTACTGGGTAGAAAATTCAACTTTGTTGTTGAAAATTATTATTTTTCTTTTTTATTCAACTGTTCTATTTTTGATTAATAATTGATCTGATTAGTTTAAAAATTGTACTACTTGTTTAAAAATTTATTTATTTGGTATCCAAGTATTTTGTAGAAATATCGTTCTTTTGTTTTGAAAATTTTTTATTTCAGGTGAAATTTATTGTATTTCTTGACTAAAATCTTGTTTAAAATTTATGTTTTGTCTTAAAAAATTTATATAGTTTTGTAGAAATTTCATATTTTTTTGTTAAATTTAACGGGTTTTTTTCTGAATTGAAAACTTTTCTTGGTTGAAATAGCAACTATCATATTTTTTGTTAAAAATTCATGTTTTTTTTGAAAATTTATCTTTTACGTTAAAATGTGAACTGCTTTCTTAAAAATGCATTTTTTTTAGAAGATTCATATTTTGAGTAAAAAAATTTACTTATTTGATTAAAAATTGAGTTTCATTCCTAAAATTACTTTTTCTTAAGTAAATCCTTAAATACGTGGTTGAAAATTCATCTTTTTTCTAGAAAATTATTATTTTCTACAATAAAAATTCAATTATTTCATTTTTGGTTAATAATAATTGATTTATTTATTTTCAAAAATGAACTTCAAATGATCTCTCAGGTTAAAAATTTAACTACTTTGCTGAAAAAAAATTTAAGTAAATATTTAATTACTTGTCAGAAAATTCAACTCTTTTGTTGAAAATTACTATTATTATGTAACTATTTTATTTTTAAATAGTAATTAATTTTTTTACTTTAAAAATTGAACTACTTGGTTGAAAATTTATTTATTTTGTAAAAAAATTCTTTTGTAGAAAATTCATCTCTTTGGTTGAAAATAGAAATAATTGTTAAATAAATTATGTGTTTTGTTTATAACTAGCCTCTTTTTACTAGAAACTATTTCTTCTTGGTATAAAATCCAACTATTTTGTAGAAATATCATTCTTTTGTTTTTAAAATTTTCTATTTCAGATGAAATTTATTGTATTTCTTGACCGAACTCTTGTTGTAAATTCATATTTTTTCTTAAAAAATTTATCTACTTTAGTACAAATTTCATCTTTTTTTAATTTAATTATATTTTTTGTTAAAACTACATCTTTTTTGTTAAGTAAAAAAAATTATTTATTTTATTAAAAATTGAGTTGCATTTGTAGAATTACTTTTTCTTAAGAAAATCTTTAATGACGTGGTTGAAAATTCAACTTTTTTGTAGAGAATTTTTTTCAATAAAAAATTTATCTTTAATAATAAAAGTTTAACATTTTTTTAGATAAATAATTCATCTTTTCAATAAAAAAATTCAATTATATGATTGAAAATTGACTTAATTTGTTAAAAATTCTTATTTTTGGTAGAAAAATCTTCTTCTTGGTAGAAAATTCAACTAATTGGTTAAATATTTTGGTTTTTTTGTTAAGAATAAGTCTTTTATAGTATAAAATTTTTTTCTCGATTGAAATTTGAACTTCTTTCTAAAAAATTCTTGGTTTTGTTGGAGATCTATATTTGAAAAGAGAAATTCATCTCTCAGGTTAAAAATTTAACTACATTAATGAAAAAAAAAATATTTTAAGTAAATATTTAATTACTTGGTTGAATATTCAACTTTTTAAAAAAATTATTATCATATTATTTATGTTCAACTGTTCTATTTTTGAATATTAATTGATCTGCTTAGTTAAAAAATTGAACGGCTTGGTAGAAAATTGATTTATTTTGTAACTATTTCTTCATGGTATAAAATCCAATTATTTTGTAAAAATTTCATCCTTTTTTTATGAAAAAATTGTTAATTTCAGATAAAATTTATTGTATTTCTTGACTGAACTCTTGTTGTAAATTCATTTTTTTTTTTTGCTTAAAAAAATTCATCTACTTTATTACAAATTTCACCTTTTTTTAGTTTTTTTTTTTTTTTAAATTCATCGTTTTTGCGAAAAATTTGTCTTTCACTTTGAAATCTAAACTGCTTTCTTAAAAATGCATGTAGAAGATTCATAATTTTATATAAAAATTTATTTATTTTATTAAAAATTGAGTTGCATTCATCAAATTACATTTTCTTAATTAAATCTTTAATTACGTGTTAAAAATTCAACTTTCTTCTAGAAATTTATTATTTTCTAAAATAAAAATGTAGCATTTTCATTCTTAGCTAATAATTAATTTTTTTAGTTTCAAAATTCAACTATTTGCATGAAAATTGATATATTATGTCGAAATTTTTTTTATAGAAGATTATTCTTCTTGATTGAAAACTCAACTTTTTTGTAGAAAATGTTTTTTTTTTTTAATTAAAATTTATTATAACTATTATTTTAATTATAATTTAATATAAATGATCTTTTTAAATTAAAAATTCAATAATATGGTTGAAAATTAATTTCATTAGTTAGAAACTTGTCTTTTTGATAGAAAAATAATCTTCTTGGTTAAAAATTCAAATGACTGGTTAAATATTTATGCTTTTTGTTGATAATAAGTCTTTCATAATAGAAGATTTTTTTCTCGGTTGAAATTTAAACTTTTCTAAAAAAATCATTTTTTTGTTGGAGAGCTATAATTTAAGAGAGAAATTTATCTCCCAGGTTAAAAATATAACTACTTTGATGAAAAAAACATTTCATGTAAATATCTAATTACTTGGTTGAAAATTAAACTTTTTGGTTAAAAATTATTAATATTTTTTTATAAAACTGTTTTATTTTTAAATAATAATTGATCTGCATAGTTTAAAAATTGAACTGCTTGGTTGAAAATTTATTTATTTTGTAAAAAAAATTTTTTTTAGAAAACTCATTTTCTTGGTTGAAAATTGAAATAATTGTTGAATAAATTATGTGTTTTGTTTATAACTGGTCTTTTTTGCTAGAAACTATTTGTTATTGGTTTGAAATCCAAATATTTTGTAGAAATATCCTTTTGTTTTGAAATTTTTTTATTTTAGATGAAATTTATTGTATTTCTGGACTCAACTCTTGTTGAAAATTCATTTTTTTTTTAAATTCATCTACTTTAGTACAAATTTAATATTTTTTCAGTTTAATTATATTTTTTGTTAAAAATTCATCTGTTTTGTTGAAAATTGATCTTTCACGTTGAAATATCAACTGCTTTTTAAAAATGCAGTTTTTTGTATAAGATTCATAATTTGAGTAAAAAAATTTATCTACTTTATTAAACATTGAGTTGCAATCATAAAATTACTTTTTCTTACGTAAATCTTTAATTACGTGGCTGCAAATTTAACTTTTTTCTAGAAAATTATTATTTTCTAAAATAAAAATTCAACAATTCCCTTCTTAGCTAATAATTAATTTTTTTAGTTTCAAAATTCAACTATTTTGAAGAAAATCTTTTTTTTAATTACATATTTATTTTTATTAATAAAAGTTTAAAATTTTTTTTAGGTACATAATTTATCTTTTTAATTTAGAAATTCAACAATATGGTTGAAAATTAATTTAGTTAGTTAAAAACTCATCTTTTTGGTAGAAAAATAATCTTCTTGGTTAAAAATTCAACTAATTGGTTAAATTTTTTTTTTGAGAATAAGTCTTTTATAGTAGAAGATTGTTTTTTTTCGATTGAAATTTGAACTTTTTTCTAAAAAAAATCATATTTTTGTTGAAGATCTATAATTTAAGAGAGAAATTTATCTATCAGGTTCAAAATTTAACTACTTTGATGAAAAAAGACTTCAAGTTAATATTTAATTACTTGGTAGAAAATTCAACTTTTTTGTTGAAAATTATTATTAATTTTTTTTATTCAACTGGTCTATTTTTGATAAATAATTGATCTGCTTCGTTTAAAAATTAAACTACGTGGTTGAACATTTATTTACTTGGTAAAAAAGTTATATTTTGTAGAATTTTTTTTGTTTATAACTCGTCTTTTTTACTAGAAACTATTTCTTCTTGGTATAAAATCCAACTATTTTATAAAAATATCATACTTTTGTTTTGAAAATTTTTTAATTTCAGATGAAATTTATTGTATTTCTGGACTGAACTATTGTTGAAAATTCTTTTTTTGTCTTAAAAAATTCATCTGCTTTAGTGGAAATTTCATCTTTTTTTGGTTTAATTTAACAAGTTTTTTTTATAAATTAAAATCTTTTCTCGCTTGAAATAGCAACTATTATATATTTTGTTAGAATAATGTTAAACAATTTTGTAAATTAAAATTAAAATTTAAATTTAAATTAATTTAATGTAATTTAATTAATGTAAATTAATCTAAATTTAAATATGAATTAAAATTTTTGTTGTTAAGAATCTTCTTGTGTTAAAATTTTTTTTCAGGTTGAAATATGAACTGCTTTGTTAAAAATCTATTTTTTTGTTGAAGATTCATAATTTTAGTAAAAAAATTATTTATTTTATTAAGAATTGAGTGGATTTCATTATAATACTTATAGAAGATTTTTTTGTTAGAGATCTATAATTTAAGAGAGAAATTCATCTCTCATGTTAAAAATTTAACTACTTTGATGAAAAAAAAAATTTGAAGTAAATATTTAATTACTGGGTGGAAAATTATTATTTTTTTATTCAACTGTTCCATTTTTGAATAATAATTGATCTGCTTAGTTTAAAAATTCAACTGCTTTAAATTAATTAAATATATATAATAATTCAATTATTTGTTTTTTTTATAACTCGTCTTCTTTACTAGAAACTAATTCTTTTTGGTAAAAAATCCAACTATTTTGTAGAAATGTTATCCTT